>JACMZG010000079.1:47662-65001 GCA_018340805.1 Microvelia longipes
TATAAAGATATTTGTTTTAATAAATCAATTTGAAAATTAAATTCCACTTATTGTATTTATGATTATATATTAATATATTTTTTATATTCTTAATATCAAATAAAATAGAGAATCGTTATTTGTTGAAAATAATGTTTGTTGGTTTAAAGAATTCACTCTATTATTTTAATTACCTATTTTTTACGCTCAGAAACTATTTTTCGGGGAAAGTTTGTTTTAATCGTAGTGTACACAAAATTAATGTCGCTCCGATTTTTGTCCAAAGGATTATATTTGTTATATGTCTCGAATAGGAAATTTAATAAGTCGTGTATATGTATAAATATAGTTCGTGAGAGAGAGCAAACATATATTTGTTAAAACGAACAGTTCTCATAGATTTTTATTTTAACAAAAAATTTTATGGACAGCGACATTATAAATTATTAGTACTCAGTTGCTTTTAATAAAATATATATGTTAGTTTATTTTAAGTTCATAAAAAATAAAAAATAAAAAAGTTATATTAAAAGTCTATAATAATAATTATTAATGATATATTTATTAATAATATAAATTAATAAAAAAATAAACAATTAATAATTATTATTGATTATTAATATTAATTAATAATGTTAGGTAATTCTTCAACTGACAATTGATTTGCCAAAATCAACACAATTATTTCTCGACATATTTATTTAATTATTAAAAAGATAACATATAACATATAACATAACATAAATAGAAATAATTTGATAATTAATAATCATTTCCTTGATTCCTATTGGATCAAATTAATTATCATTATTTATTTCCTTATATCCCCCTTCTTAAGAAACTTTCTAAGTTTTTCCACATTCCTTTCTAATCGCTGTCCCTGTTTTCCTTGCACGGCATATCTTCTTTCGTGAATTTTTTCAATTATTCGATAAGGACCTTCAAATCTGTCTTGGCTTTTATTTCTTGTTTCTACCTTGATGAGTACATAATCTCCTACTTTGAATTCTCTATTAGTAATCACTTCTGAAACTTTTTCTTCAGTTCTTTCTGAAACCTCTGATTCATACCACTTTTCTCTGCTAATTTTCTTTCCAAAAACGATCTCCGCCGGGCTCTTTCCAGTCGTCTTCTGCTTTGTTGCGTTCATCGTAAATTCTATTTCCGGTAAAAGATCTGCCCAATCTGTTGTTTTTCTCTCCTGAAGTCGCATTAATTAAATCTCGAATTGTCCTAAACTGTCTTTCAATTTGTCCATTAGCATTGTGATGATATGGACTCGAAAAGCAAAGTCTAATATCTAGCTTCTGTGTAAACTCTCTCATAACTCTGGATTCAAAGGCTTTTCCACAATCTACTCTTATTTCCCTTGGACATCCAAATCAATATCCACTTTTCAAAAATAGCTTTTCGTATAGTTTCTTCATCTTGTCTAGGCAGTGCTATAAGAACCAGATATTTACTGAACTGGTCAATTATTCCAAGAATGTATTTTTTTCGCCCGCTTGTTTCTCGCATTGGCCCACATATATCTGTGAATATAACTTCAAATAGATTTGGTAGCTTCTAATCTCTTTGTCTTCTCTTTAGTTGGTGTCGTCACTACTTTGATCTTCTGACAAATTTCACAACTACGAACTATCTCCTGTATTTGACTCCACAAATTCTTCGCAATGTATTTATCTCTCATATATTCGTATACCTTCTCAACTCCTGCGTGACATAATAATTTATGTAATTCTTCTATTGTTTCATGTATTTTCTCATCCGAAAGTTTAATTTTCTTTATTATATCATTTTCTTCAGAAATCTTCAATTGATCTTTGCTTTCTTTTTCAATTGTATTCAGTACTCTTGTTTTAATCTTCCCTTTCTTGGCATCTTCATGTGACATTTGACATTGTACACATATCTCACATCTTGGTCTAGATAACATATCTGCATTACCATGTTGAATTCCTTTTCTATATTCTAATGTCATGTCTAAACTGCTTAGATAATTGATCCATGTCTGGAATTGCGATGTAATCGGTTTCTTCGTCGTCATCATGAAAGTTAGCGCTTTATGATCTGTTCTTAGAGTAAATCTTCTACCGTACAAATAATGCTTGAAATGCATGCAAAAATAGTAAACAGCCAACAACTCTTTTCGTGTGATGCAATACCCCTTTTCATGACTCGTCATAGAATGTGATCCATAGGCGACAACTCTTTCTCTTCCTTCTTTATCTTTCTGTGACAGTACTGCTCCAATCGTATCGAAACTCGCATCGGTATCCAATATAAATTCTCTATTTATGTCTGGAAAACACAATATTGGTGCAGTCATTAGAGCATTCTTCAAACCCTCAAAAGTATTGTTTAATTCATCTGTCCATTCTAACTTCTTGTTGCTTGGTCCACTACACAACTGTTCTAAGATCCTTGATTTTCTTGCGTAATTTTCTATAAATTTCCTGTAGTAATTACAAATTCCCAAGAAACTTCGTAACTTCTTTACGCAGTTTGGTTTGCCAAAAGTTCTTATCGCTTCTATTTTAGACGGATCAGTTCTAACACCATTTCTGCTTATTATGTGTCCAAGAAATTTGATTTCGCTTTGAAGAAACTGACACTTTTCTGGATTAATTCTTAAATCAGCCTTCAATATTTCCGTCAAATTACTCTTTCAATTACTTTGTAGTGTTATTCTTTATTATTAGTAGAGGATACATTCAGACGGTGAACAGACGTAAGGACCCCCCCTAATGCTAATAATTATTAATGATGTAATTTTGATACTGTTTTTGTAAATTATGGTAATGGACGTAAACTTTTGCTCGTATTTTTTGGTGTGTGTGTGTGTCTAGTTCGAACTAGGTTATGTAGTTTTCGAATTTTTTTAAAAATTTTTTCGAATTTTCGAATTTTCTAGAATGTTTTCTAGAATTTTCTGGAAAAAATATTTTGTTTAAAAATTTTTTTCAGATTTTAAAATTTTCAAATAATTTTTTATGAAAATCCCGAGGTCGAATGAAAATTTTTTCGAAAAATTTTTCAAAAAATTTTTATATCAATCGATTCGGAATATCGATTGGGGATCATTTCTATCATTGCATAAAAATTTTTCGAAAAAATAAAAAGTTTCTCGAATTTTCTCGGATATGTACTTATTCGATAGAGAATTTTGCGCTGATTCCGAATATCTAAACCTAAAATCGTCAACCTTATGGGAGGTCGGAAAATCCAATACAAGTTTATAAAAATCACAAAGTACCCACTTTGAGCACCATATAAAATCAGTAACCAATAATCTGTACAAGTTCTCAAACATAATCATTGCATTACCACTTCTTCCACATCTATTGGAATATATGCACATCAATATACCATAACAAACTAAACTCATAATATCAAGTATCAAAGTACATGTTTTACTGTTCTCACGGAGGCTCTCCCGAGATGCTTAATGGACTTGAATAAAAAAATTATTTCTTCTAATTACCCAAATTTATGATTTACATCATTTTAAAGAGAATTTTTTACTGATTTAGAATAAATACGAACAAACATGTCAAAATAAATTATTAGAAGAGACTTTAAATTTTTAAAATTCAAAATAGTTAATTAAGAATTATAAATTAAATAAATATGAAATTTTAAAGTAACTCAAATTAAATCATTTTTGTATTATATGATGTAGAATTTTATGCTGAATCCTAATATTATTAAATTAAAAGCATGAAAACACATAAATAAAAAGTTATTTTGATTAAAATTTTCTAAAATCTGAAATTTTGAAATGCAAAATAGTTAATTAAGATTATATATTAAATATGAAATTTAAGTAACTCAATTTAAATCATTTTTGTATCTATATGATGTAGAATTTATGCGATTAAGATGGTTATAATTTAAAAGCATGAAAACACATAATTAAAAAGTTATTTTGATAAAAATTATAAAAATCTTAAATTTGAAATCAAACATTAAATTTTCTTACTAATTGAAAAATTAATTAATTCGGATAATTTTTCAAATCAGTTTCACAAATTTATAATAAACACATCTATTAAGTGTATAATTTTATGCTCAATTCAAATATTATTAATTTAAAAGCTATGAAATTTTATAAATAAATACTTAAATCGAAAACAAATCAATAAAAATAGAAGCTATTCACCAATGAGAATTAATATTTGAATATTCCATGGTTTCAATTAACCTCAGAACTCAATGCTCCGAGCTCATCCTCCGAATCTCAAATCTTCGAGCTTGAACCTCAATTCTTAAATATCAAACCATAAAAACATAACATCAATACTTTAATCTTTACCCTTGACATTAAATATTCTCAGATTCAGATTAGTAATCAGATAGAAAATTTTATACAGAGTAAGAAGAAACATGGTTTAAAATAGCAGAAGCATTAAAATAGTCGTAAAATTTAATAAAATGATAATATTTCATGAATACTTTTTCTAATTGATACTAGAAATGGTATTTGTAATTGATTTTGATTGAGAATATTAGTAAATAAATTAAAGCATGGGTTTATATAATTTTCAATGAAGACTAAAATTTAAGACTAAATAATTTTAATTGAATAATTTAAGTGATTGATTTAGATTTGATTTTAGTTTCAGTTGATATTTTAATTTGTGATTTATTTAAAAATTCAATTTTATGATTTTCAATTTCATATAAAAGATTTTACATGCTTTAAAAAATTCTTTGCATTTAAAATTTAATTATTATTACTATAAAATCAAAATCATTTGAAATCTTAGTTGAAAAGTTAATTCATGATTATAAATCAAATCATTTGCAGATAACTTATAAAATTTGATAATTAAATTTCCCCAAGCAATAAAATATTAGATTCAACTGGAGCAATATCAATATTAGTAAACTCGCATAGAGAATATTTACATAGTAAATGAATAAATTCCAAGTAAATGAGTATAAAAGTTGATAACTATTTTGATTGATTATCCTTCCCAGTTTAAATAAAAATGCCACGGAGTGGTATTCATTATAAAATAAAACATAATAGAATAGAACTGATCAAATGATTAATAAAGTATTGATTAAATTATGGATTAAATAATTATATTGGTGGGGTTAATTGAAATAGCGTTTAATATGACTAAATGATGAAGTTTTATAAAATTTTTAGAATTTTTTGATTGAAATCCAATGAAATAAAAACGATTTTAAGATATTCATTAGACAAAATGAAACTAAAAAATATGTATAATTTTTAATGAATTTCAATATGTCATGGAAACTGCTGATTTTGTCTATTATTTATTGAAATTTGGTTACGAAATTACATATAAATTACGAAATTTTAGTCTATATCTTGAAATCTTAAGTTTAAGATAATGGAGTTAATTAATTATTTAATTAACTGGTTTCTGTGATTATTTTTACTTGAAAATCAAAATTATTTGAGGAAATACTCATATTTTCATGATTATAATTTCAAAGACGAAGAAGGGTTAAAATCAATTAAAAGATTGAATAAAATTATTTGAATAAAGTTTATAATTTCAAATCCTATGGTATTCGATGATCAAGTGATTGTTCTGTATAGTGAGAAAGAGTACCGTTGTAATGAAAATTATTTAATAAATTCATGTTTCGATAGATAACTAATA
Source organism: Microvelia longipes (assembly GCA_018340805.1). Classification (NCBI taxonomy): domain Eukaryota; kingdom Metazoa; phylum Arthropoda; class Insecta; order Hemiptera; family Veliidae; genus Microvelia; species Microvelia longipes. The sequence continues at coordinate 53,284 of JACMZG010000079.1, forward strand.
GCTTAAATAAGCACATTAATTGTATTGATCCCTGTAATTTCAAGAATCTTAACTAGATTTAAATAGATAAGAGTGCGATAAGTGAACAAATAACCGAATTATGGCTTGATTGACCATGAAATAAGTGTAAGGTGGATTAAGAAAATGAATAATAAATTTAATGGAATATTTAAAATTGAATAGGACATGCTTGAACAATAAATGTGAATGGATTAACAGGTTGAATTAAGGCACATTAGCTGAGTTGAAACCTATTAATTTAAAGAATTCTTTAACTAGTTTAAAGTTGTTAAAAGTTTAGATAAGTGACCATGTTAACCGAAATTATTTGGGTTTGATTGAATGAAATAAGTGTAGGTGATTGAGCAAAATAATAATAAATTAATGGGATATTTAAATGAATAGACCAAATGACATAATAATTGAGAATGGTTTTTTCGTTTATAAAGTTAAAGCAGTTAATTCCATTGAGTAGACTGAAGTGAGTTATTCACTAGTGGTAAATAATATAGGAATTATTTAATTAATACATTAAAGGTTCTTATAATTGAATGAAAGGTTTTTCGAATTGAGGTATTGAATAGAACCTATTAAGTGATTGATTAGGGAATTATGATGCGGTATTCGTCTTTAATACTCATTATGGCTATTGACATGAACAAATTTATGTGATTATTTGTGAGTCTGATTAAATATATTAAGAAGGAATAGATTAATTTGATTGAAAGTAATGATAAATAAGTTAGAATTAAATTGAGGTTATGCATTAAGTGGACTAGTATGAGGTTAAAATTCATTAATGAGGTGAGTTTTCAAGTAGGAAGTGATGAGAGACTTAGTGAAGCAAATGTCAGTATTTGATTGACTTAAAGGCAGTGAACCTTTATTTATTATAAAAATCAAAGCAAACTCTTGTAATTTCATTGACATTGAAGCAATGACTTTGAACTAATTCACAAGAATTTCGTTACATTATTAAAATATTTTTCATCTAGATCGTTTGCAAATTCTTAAATTATTTCATCGAACATGCGTTGCCACATTTTAATCTTATTTCTTCAACATCGATGCAATTTTAAATAAAATTTATGTTACACGTTGCACTTTTATTACGACATCTGTATGCACTTTTATCGACATCGATGGCACATTTTTAAATTATTTTCGTGTTTTACATCAGGATTATAGATTTACTTGCGACATCGTTGCACTTTATCGACATTCGTTGCCATTTTTATTACGGACATTCGATGCACTTTTTTAAAATATTTCAAACAAGATCATTACCACTCTCCTCCTCTAATTTATTTCATTCTAGATTGTTTGATTTGTCTTAAATTATTTTCATCAACATCATTGCACTTTTAAATATTTGATTTATATCTATGCAATTTACCATTAAAGAAAACTACTAGAGTGCTGCGGTAGTGGTACTTTCTTGGCCAAATAACAAAGATTTAATGTATAAAAATTCAATATTAAAACATTGATTTATTGGTTTCAAGAAGAAATATTAGAGTTCCACGTGAGTGGGACTTTACAAATAATAAGGATATTTTTCAATGCTAACACACATTAATTTTTCTTGATGAAACTAATATTTCTATAAAAAACTTGTTATTTCAACGATAAACTTTCATTTTCAAACTTAGAAAAACTAGAAAACTCGTATAAAACGTAATATTATCCTTAAAATTTAAATAATTATTTCTTATTATTCATTCGAAGTGAAAAATAGTTGTTTATTTATTTAATACTTATAATTTTCGGATAATGTTTAAGTTAAAATAAGTAAGAATGGTTGAAAAATAAGACCAAAATACAAGAGTTGTAAAATGTGACTCATCCTGAGAAGATAACTGGAGAAAAATTATGAAAAATATAGGAAATGACTGAAAAAGGGCAATAAATGCCTTGAAAATATGTACCGATGTGTTTACGAATTTACTTCAGTATATCGATACTTCTAAGACATTGGAGGCTTACTTAAAAATTTTCCTGTTTGCCAGGATATTTATCTTCACTTGCAAACAACCCTCATCTAAGTATTAAATATCAACATCATGCATATGTTATGCGACTTCCAGAAGAAAAGACTAGGAGTTTCCACGTTGAGTGGACTCTTTACAAATAATAAAAGATTAAAATTTTCAATACTAACACCAATTTAATTTATTTGATGAAACTAATATTTTTCTATTGGAAAATAGTATTTTTCAGTTTTACATCGGCTCTCGACTATTGATCAGATAAAATCTTATAGAAAAAAAGCAGAAAAATTCATGTGAGATGATACTATACGGTGTATTATATATAATATATGTGCTCGTATTTCAATTTTAATTATATTCTGTTCTTGCACAATAATAATCCACTTGATCAATAGATGGAACGATTATTCTCATAGGCATTCAGCCAATTCACGAATGGCCCTTAGTATTCTTCTCATTTATTTTATATCCTTACAACCTTTGGTCTTACTCAGATTCCTTGTGATTAAATTCTCGCTTGCACTTAATTCAGACTCAATCTCTATTTTTTCTCTTTTAGTTATTGAGTGCCACGTGAGTGGTACTCTATTCGTCCTATTAATTGGATTAATTTGATAATAATAATAAGGGCTATACTAACAAATGATATTCTTTGAAGCATTTTATGAAAAATAATATTTGATTAAAGTAAGAAAATATTGATTCAATGAAAGTAGTGGGGTTTACTGATAACATATTGATTGGTTTAATTGTCTCATATTCATGATAAAACCTATATTTTTCAAAAGCAAAACCTCTTATTTCACATGTCAAAACTCGTATTTCCTTGATGAAATAGGTATTCTCGTAATGAAACGGGTATTCTCTGTGTGAAACCAATATTTTATCTGTTAAATCAAGTATTTCTAATGACGAATTGAATATTTTCTATTTGGTAAATAATTACCTGCTCGCTTTAATCAGTCTTGTCCATCCTTCTCGTTTATGTACTTTGAGTGCCGCGAATAGTGGTAACTCTTATCCAATTATATTGTACTCTTAATGAAATTTTATTGAAACAAATGGATATGAATATAATGATGGAAAGTGACAAATAATGACAAGATATAGACTTAATATAGTAACAAATAGAATCCAAAAATTGAGACAAAAAATGATGGAAAATATGGCAAATATTGACAAACAATGAAATAAGGACAAAACCCTGCAGGAAAAGTTGATAAATTATGTAAGGAAATGGAGATGTCAAAATATTGACGGAAAGATGCAAAAATAGGTGGAAATATGAAGAAAAGGTAATTTAATGGATGCAATACAAGACAATCATAGAAAAACCATAGGAAAATTATTCAAATCATGACTATTTCTATGGTATAAGATATATAAAAACCAATGAAAATCCTTGAAAAACTAGAAAAATGTATGAAAAATCAACAAAGTTCTTAAACATCATATGAAATCATAATAAAACCACAGGAAATCAGTAAAATCATATTTTACTTTATCTGTGTACAAAATCATAGAAATACTTAAAACTCACTAAAATCCTGGTACTATCATCACTCCAAAATCCAAATAAAAACAGCTACTACAGCAAAGAGTATAAAAAGAAAAGAATCCCAGAAAACAGTAGGAGCAAGAGGGTTGCCAAGGAGCAAGCAGGGTTGCCAAGGAAGAAACTGAAGAACTTGTCAGATTAAATTATTAAATGATTATGTTATGAATTGAATTTAATTAGGAGTTAGATTAAGTTCAGTCCAAACTAGTATTTTTCAATGGTAAAATAATTACTTTTCATGCTATATAATATGATAATCTCTTATTTCGCAGAAAATACTATAATATTTATTTCATTTAAAGTCAATTCTGTGTTACATTTTAAAATAATGTCATAAAATAAGTCTAAATTAAATTAATATTATGAGATTATTGGGGAATATGTAACAATATAAAACAAATAATCTTACTATTTTAATCGATAAAACTATTATTTACTCAGTCTTGCTCTATTCCATTCCTGTTTAGATGCTTGAGTGCCACCGTTGAGTGGTACTTTTTATTGGAGAAAATGTTGAAAGATAATGATAAATATAGTCTTTAGATTTTTATTTAATAACATCTAGGTATTAAAACATCGTTATCTTTGTTATTCGTAAGAGTCCCACTCACGTGGAAAACTCTTGTGATATTTTCTTCTTGAATCCGTAAACATTGTTTTAATTTTAAATTTTTAAGAGTTTTATTTCGAATCTTTTATTTGTAAGAGGTCCCACTCACGTGGAACTCAAGCATTTCCTCGTTGAATCCGTAAACATTGTTTTATTTACCTTTTATCGGTTTATATCTACGTTTTATTGAATTTATTGTAAAGTTTTTATTGATTTGTAAAGTTTTATTTGGTAATTACTCCTTATAAATAAAGAAATTCAATATAAAACTAGAAATCAGTGTCCTCTTGGGGGAAATTTTTAACATTATTATTATTATTATTATTATAATTATATTATTATTATTATATTGTATTTATAATTATTATTATTATTATTAATGTTATTTATCATTATTATTATTATTATTATTTATTATATTTTTACTTTTTTAAAATTTTAAATTTGAATGGTTTTCATTTATTGCAAACAGTTGAATTAAAACAAAAACATATTTAATTTAAGTAATTGCAAAAGTATTTTTAAATTAAATACAAGTATTTGAAAATTAAACACCAAAGTTATTTTAAATAGGCTAACTAAATTAAATTTAATTTTTATCAACAAACTAAATTATTCATTACCAATGTCAGCAAACATTAAATATTCAACAAATAAGGGCAATAAAAATAAAAGTTGGGGGTTAAAAATAACATGTTATAGATTATATGGTTCAAAAATATGATAAAATAATCAATTAAAAATGCCTATAATTAAACTTATTTCTTACATTTTTTCATTAAAAAGTACTCTAAGCTATGAGTATTGTATATGATACATAATAAATCAAGGAAACTATGCAACAGAATTAATGATACACATACACATATACCACATAAAAAGAAAACAACAATAAAAAAACAGAATTAGATCCAAAATTTATTTAAGAAAATGGGTTAATAATCTTCTCAAATCTGATTCTTGCAGCAGTCACACGTTTATGGGGTATTTGAACCGTTAGTATCTAAGTTAAATATCAACTACTTGTTTCACGTTTACCCCGTGAACTGTTTTGACTTTGTACCAGAAAGCTTCTGGTGAGCAGTTTACAAGTCTTGATGTTTTTAATTTTGAAACAGTTCTTTCCAAAATGTCTAATATCATTTCTAAACAATTAATTAATTATTTTAAAATTTAATTAAAATTAATAACCCCTTTTTCACGTTATATTGATCTACAATAACCTCTTCTTCTTTTATTTCTTCAGTTTTCAAATTATTGCTTCTTTCTTGTTTTCAATACAATTGAAGCATCCATAGTTTTCTTTCATTGTTAATCTGGACATTTTATGGAATTAAGACTTAATAAAATCAAGTTTATATAAGGCCTATTGTGATGAATTCATCCAATCTAAAGGTTTATTGTTAAGATTACCTATTACATTCAACAGAAATCGTAATTGATTACATCTTTTCTAATTAAGGGATCTTAGGTATGAATGATGGATATTTGGTTAATTATATCATCTGAACATGTTATTTTTTAACCCCTCAACTTTAATTTTTCTGGCCTTATTTTGTTGATATTTATGTTGCTTGACAATTGCATGAATAAATTTTAGTTTGTTGATTAAAAATTAATTAATTTTAGTTAGCATTTAAATAACTTTTGTGTTTAATTTTTTAAAAATACTTGTATTTAATTTTAAAATACTTTGCAATTAATTCAAATATAAAATATGTTTTGTTTTTCACTTTTGGCCATGAAATGAAAACATTCAAATTTATTTAAAAAGTAATAAAATAATAATAGTAATAATAATAATAATGATAATAACATTAAAATAATAATAATAAATCTATTATAACGATATAAATAATAATAATTGAATAATTATTAATAATAAAATAATAATTAATGTTAAAAATTTCCCCCTAGAGGCACTTGAATTTCTAGTTTATATTGAATTTCTTATTTATAAGGAAAGTAATTCAAATAAACTTTACATCAATTAAAAACTTTACATAAAATCAATAAAACGTAGATATTAAACCGAATAAAAAAGGTTAAAAATAAAACAATTGTTTACGGATTCAAGAGGAAATGCTTGGAGGTTCCACGTGAGTGGGGACCTTCTTACCAAAATAACAAAGATTTCGAAATAAAAACCTTAAAAATTTAAAATAAAACAATGTTTACGGATTCAAGAAGAAATATCAGAGTTCCACGTGAGTGGGACTCTTACGAATAACCAAAGATAAAACGTATGTTTTAATTACTAGATGTTATTAAATAAATCAAAGGACTATATTATCATTATCTTTTCAAACATTTTCTCCATTAAAAGAGTACCACTCACGTGGCACTCAATGCATTAAACAGGAATGGAATAGGAGGCAAGGATGAGTAAATTAATAGTTTTATCGGATTAAAATATAGATTATTTTGTTAACTATTGTTAATATTTCCCCAATAAATTCATAATTATTAATTAATTTAGACTTTATTTTTATGACATTATTTTAAATGTAACACAAATTGACTTATTAATGAATTAATATTTAGTATTTTTACTGTCGAAATTTAATGAGATATCCATATATATAGCATGAAAAGTAATTATTTTACATTTTGAAAATACAGGTTTTGACTGACTATCTACTCACTAATTAAAATTCAATTATACATAATCATTTAATATTTAATCTTGACAGTTTCTTCAGTTTCTTCCTTGGCAACCTGCTTGCCCTCCTTGGCAACCCTTGCTTGCTCTCTGTTTTCTGGATTTTTTCTTTTTATTACTCAAATATTAGTAGTAGATAGCTTGTTTTCATTTTGATTTTGAGTGATGATAGATTACCGAATTTATAGTGAGTTTTAAGTATTTTTCTTATGATTTTGTACACAGAATAGATATATGATTTTACTGATTTCCTGTGGTTTTATTATGATTTCATATGATTTTAGGACTTTAGTGATTTTTCATACATTTTTCTTAGTTTCAAGGATTTTCATTGGTTTTATATGATCTTATTACATAGAATAGTACATGATTTGAATTAATTTCTATGGTTTTTCTATTGATTGTATTGTATTGATCCATTAAATTACCTTTCTTCATATTTCCACCTATTTTGCATACTTTCGTCATAGTTTGACTTTTTCTCCATTTCCTTACATAATTTATCACTTTTCCTCAGGTTTTGTTCTTATTTTTCATTGTTTGTCAATATTTTGCCTTATATTTTCATCATTTTTGTTCATTTTTGGATCTCTATTTGTACTATATTAGTCTATATCTTGTCATTATTTGTCACATTTCCATCATTATTACATATCAATTTGGTTTTCATAAAAAATTTTCATTAAAGAGTACAATATAATGGATAGAGTACCACTATCGCGGACTTCAAGTACATTTAAAGAGAAAGGAATGGAGCAAGACTGATTAAGTGAGCAGGTATTAGTTTACCATTAGAAAATATTCAATTCGTTCATTAGAAATACTTGATTTAACAGATAAAATATTGGTTTCATCAAAACACGGGGAATACCAGTTACGTTTCATCAAGGAAAATACGAGTTTTAACAAATTAAAGTTTGCAATATAGCGTTTATCATTGAATATGAAAAACCATTTTTTTATCAGTCCCACTAGATTGAATCAAACTTACTTAATCAATATTATTTTCATAAAAATGCTTCAAAGAATTATCATGTTATAATTAGCCTATTATTATTATTTTCAATAATCCAATTAATTAACTTACCAACTACTCAAAGTACTGAATAGAAATTATCTGATTAATGAGCAAATTTATCCTGGAAAAAAGTTAAAAAAATTAAATAAACTCCATTGATCTAATTTAACCATCTATTGTCAATATTTTAAAATTTAATTAATTAATTTTTTTTTATATTATTTTTCTTAGATTTTCTGTTTTTCTATAGATTTTTTACTGATCAAAGTGAGACTTTATAAGAAAATACTAGTTTTTCATAGAAAAATATCAGTTTCATCAGAATAAATTTATTGTGTTAGTATTGAAAAATATCTTTGTTATTTGTAAGAGTCCCACTCACGTTGGAAACTTCTAGTCTTTCTCTGGAAACCATAATCATTGTTTTATACTTTAATTTTATAGGTTTTGAGTGAATAAATATAAGATTTTTAATGAACTTTAGGATATTTTTTCGGTTAAATGTAACACAAAGTACATATTTTCAGGCATTTTATTTGCCTTTTTTCCAGTCATTTCTTATTTTTCATATTTTCAGTTCTTTCTTTCACATTTTACCTTATTTTGTCTTATTTTCACCAAATTTCTTACTTATTTTACTAAACATTATCCGAAATTATAAGACATTAAATAAAATAAAACAACTATTTTCACCAAGAATGACTAATAAGGATTAATTAATTTAATTTTAAGGATAAATATTGACGTTTTAACGATTATTTTCTAAGTTTTCTAATGAAAATGAAGTTTATCGTTGAAATACAAGTTTTTCATAGAAAATATCAGTTTCATTCAGATAAATTAATGTGTTAGTGAAAAATATCCTTATTATTTGTAAGGTCCCACTCGTGGAACTCTACTATTCTTCTTGAAACCATAATCATTGTTTTATATTAATTTTATATTTAATCTTTTGTTATTTGTAAGAGTACCACTCCCATGCAACTCTAGTATTTTTCTTTAATGGTAAATTGCATAGATATCAATCAAATATTTTAAAAAAGTGCAATTGTCGTGTGAAATAATTTAAAAAAAAATCTAGATGAAATAAAACTAAAAAGTTAAAATCTTGTTGAAATATTTTTAAAAAGTGCATCGATGTCGTATAAAAGTGCATCGATGTCGATAAAAGTGCAACGATGTCGCAAGAAATTATAAATCCTATGTAAAACACTGGGAAAATAATTTAAAATGTGCATCGATGTCGATAAAAGTGCATCGATGTCGTATAAAAGTGCAACGATGTAACATAAATTTATTTAAAATTGCATCGATGTTGAAGAAATAAATTTAAAAAGTGCAAAAATGTTGGATTGAAATAATTTAAGAATTGCAACGACCTTTGAAATATTTTAAGAATTGCTGATGTCGTTGAAATGTTCAAAATTGCTTCAATGTTCAATGAAATGTTAAAGATTGCTTTGATTTATATAAATAAGGTTCACTTGCTTAAGTCAATCAATACTGACATTGCTCACTATCCCACTCATTTCCTACTTTTGAAACTCACTCATTCAATGAACTTTAACCTTACTTAGTCACTTAATCAATAACCTCAATATTAATCTACTTATATCATTACTTTTCAATCAAATATTATTTCCTTCTTAATATAATTAATCAGACTCACAAATATCACATAAATTTGTTCAATTCAAGAACCATTGGTATTTAAAAGAAAATACTCAATCATATTCATCTAATAATCACTTAATAGGTCTATTCAATACCCAAATTCAAAACCTTTCATTCAATTATAGTTAATTAAGTTTAATTAAATAATTAATATTATTATTTACCATTTGATCACTCACTCAGTCTACATATTGGAATTTAACTCTTTAACATTTTATGTAACGATAATCCATTCTCAATTTATTATATTTGTCTATTCATTTTAAAATATCCATTAAATTTATTATTCATTTCTTAATCAACCTTACACTTATTTCATTCAATCAAACCAAATAATTCGGTTAAACTTGCGTCACTTATCTAAACTTTAACAACTTAAACTAGTTAAAGATTCTTTGAAATTATAGGTTCAACTTCAGCTATGTGCCTTATTCAACCTGTTAAATCCATTCACATTTATTGTTCAGATGTCTATTCATTTTAAATTATTCCATAAATTTATTATCTTGCTTAAAACCTTTACACTTATTTTCATTTCACAATCAAGCCAATAATTCGGTTATTTGCTATCGCACTCTTATCTATTTAAACTAGTTTAAAAGATTCTTGAAATTAAGGATCAATACAATTATTGTGTTCTTATTTAACTATTAGTTATTTCTATCGAAAAACATGAATTTATTAAATAATTTCGATTACACGGTACTTAATCTCTCACTATAACAAGAACAATCACTTTGATCATCGAATACCATTAGGATTTGAAAATTAGTACACTTTATTTTCAATAATTTTATTCAAATCTGTTTAATTGATTTAACCTTCTTCGTCCTTTGAATTAATAAATCATTTTGAAAATATGAGTATTCCCAATAATTTGATTTTCAAGGTAAATATCACAAAGAAAGATTAAATTAAATAATTAATTAACTCCATTATCTTAACTTAGATTTCAAATATAGACTAAAATTTCGTAATTTATATGTATTTCGTTAACCAAATTTCAATAAATAAGTAGGACCAAAACATCAGCAGTTTCCATGACAATATTGAAAATTCATTAAAAATTATACATATTTTATTCATTTTGGTCTAGAATATCTTAAAAATCTTTTATTTCTTAAAATTTACTCAGATATTAAAATTATATAAATTCTCCATTAAAAACTGTTCAATTAACCCATCATATGAATTTTATTTAATCATAATTTAATTCAATACTTTTATTAACAATTTGATCAGTTTCTATTCTACACTGTTTATTTTATAATGAATACCACCTTCGTGGCATTCTAATTTAAACGGGGAATGATAATCAATCAAATAGTTATCAACTTTTATACTCCATTTAACTTGAGAATTTATTCAATTTACTATTAATATTTCCTCTTGACGGTTACTAATTAATGATTTTGCACAGTTTGATTCTAATATTTATATTGGTGCGGGGAAATATTTAATTATCAATTTTATTGAGGCTGTAAAACATCTGAATGATTTTTGATTATTATAACATGAATTTAACTTTTTCAACTAACGATTTCAAAAATGATTTTGATTTTATAGTACAAATAATTAAATTTAAATGCGAGAATTTTTTAAGCATGTTAAAAGTTTTCATATGTAAATTTGAAAATCAAACACATTAAAATTGAATTTAAATAATTGACAAATTAAAATCATTCACTGGCAAAATCTAGATCCAATCACATTTAAATTTAAATCAGGAATTGACAACTTAAAATCATCATTCAAATTAAAATCGATCATATTTAACTCTTTATTTAAAAATTTTAGTCTTCCATTGAAAATTATAAACCAATAATTTCAATTTATTTACTAATATCTCAATTTTTTTTTTTATAAATCAATACCAATAGCAATTTTATAATCATTTTGAAAAAAATATTCATGAAATAATACATTTTATTAAAATTTACGATATTTATTGGCTTCTGCTATTTTAACCCATGTTTCTTCTTATCTGTATAAGATTTTCTATCTGATTACTAATCTGATCTGAGAATATTTAATGGTCAAGGGTAAAGCTTAAAGTATTGATGTTAATGTTTTTTGGTTTGATATTTAAGAATTGAGGTTCAAGCTCGGAGATTTGAAGTTAAGGTCGGAGATTTGAGCTCGGAGCATGATTCTGAGGTTAAATGAAACCATTGGAATATCTAATATTAATTCTCATTTGGTAGA
>JACMZG010000079.1:74395-143905 GCA_018340805.1 Microvelia longipes
AAATAAATTTATCACAGTCATAACACCTAATTTATAATGTATTTACTTAGTGTTGTTATTTTTTTTTAAACTTAACATGTAAGTAACATGTAACTTTTCCACTTTAACGCCTTTGTATTGCTCGTGTGGTGTTTGCTACAACCCTCTTCCCTCAGGCTGCAGATACACACTTGCATGGGAAATTCCGTTTCCCTCACTAATCTCATAATGTAACTATTTTTCTTGTTACAGTTGATGTTCTATTTATTGATTACGGAAACAGTGGAGAGATCCACACAACAGAGCTTTACTACCCCACCGACACCCTTGCTTCTCTTCCTATGACGATCATACGATGTTGTCTCTCCAGTGTCAAACCGGCATCAACTGGTTGGAGTTCAGACGTAGATGCATTGATGGATGTATTCGGTGGAGAGAAACAACTCCAGATGAAGTTGGACAGTGTTAAGTTGGTGGATGGTTTTGCCGTCCATAATGTGGGTTTGACTATTATGGAGAGCGGAAAGGATGTGGCCCAGGCGCTGGTAGACGCTGGCTACGCTAAGTTGACTTCTAGTATGTTTTATTTATTTATTTAATTTCATAAATATATACTAGTAATGTGTTGCATCAGGAACTTGCGTCAGAATCTAATAAAAATTGGTCCGCCATATTAGATGTCACTTTAAAATTATGGGTTATTGTGATAATTTGATGCATGATGTGTACAGGGTGATACATTTCAAAAACATCACCCAGATTAACTCTGCTTCGTGTGGAGCTATCCCGATAAACTTGATATCTACCCCCCACTAAGTTGACCACTGGAAGTTCAAAACTTAATTATTTGTTTTGTAATCGTCTGGCGTTTTGTTTTGGTAGTCTGATTACCAAAATGTGTTTTTCTGCGGCAACTTTAAAAAGTTAAATTGGAGCATAACTTTATATTAATTATTTTAAAAAACTGTGTCTTATCCTGAACAATTTGATACCAATATAATTGATTTCCAGTAATTGCTTCCATGAGTTATCGTTTGACATAAATAAGGACTATTACTCATTTATAATTAAAAATAAGTTTACTGGTACACCGCAATTCATCATTTCTAGAATAAGAATAAGAAAGAAAGAAAATTTATTGTTTCCATCAAGATTTAACAAACAATAGGAAAAAGTCAGTTACTCGTTAATATAAATAAATAATTTATTATTATTTAAAATGCTTTTATTATTATTTACAATATAAGAAATAATTCAAAAGTATAATTCATGCATTTGTCAGCAATGACTATAAAAGTCGTGGCTGGGTTCTGAAATTATTGTATAGAGCTACTTAGAATCTAATTATACATGCAAAACTAACTAAAACTAACTAAAATTGTTATAAAAAATTATAACAATGCGATTTAAAAAAGAAAACAATTAAAAACATAAAGGTTTTTGATAATAAATTAAAATAAATATAAATTCATTCATTTGGTAATATAATAATTAATTATTTTTATTTAGGTTTAGCATATTTGATCTATGAAGCATAGCTTCTTTAACAAAACGATATAAGAGATGGAAATCTTTTCCATTTAGTAAAGCATAAACTTGTTGAGTTTCTAAGATCTCCATGGCGAAATGCTTTAGACGAAATGATGTTATGGCAGGACATGAACCTACAAATGAATTATGTTCTCATATTCATTCGTCTGACATAAACAACACATTCTGTCTAAATCATTTTTCTAAGGTTTATCATTCAAGTTAAACAGTTCACCCCTAGTTCTCATTATCGTACTTATAAAATCAATATTATTATTATCTTGTAAATAGATTTTACTCACATGATCGTAATTAAAGTTTCTATAAATAATTTTTTTTTTCTACTAAATTTTCTAAGTTAAATTTTAATTTTATAGCTTCAATAATATGATATAATTTTTGTTTTCACACCTTATGCTGGATCTGTGACCAATTTATTTCAATATTATGTTTTGCCCCTAGATACATTTTCTTGCAAAACTTTTAGTGTTACAATTTTAGGAAGCCTATTATTTGGCATTTCTAAGCATTTAATTACATAATCGAAATGTAAATGAAGTGAATGCAAATAAACTGGGCTTAAACCTAACTCATTATAATTAAAATGACTTGCAGTATTCTAAGGTAGCTTAAGAATTCTTTTTACAAATTTCCTCTGCATTATTTCAATCTCCTCCTGAGTTAAGTAGCCCCAGTATTGAGCACCATAGCCCATTTGAACCCTGATGACTGAGTTAAATATTAACACTTTTTTACTAAAAGGTACATTTCGATTATCAATTAATGTAATGTATTCTAAACTGTATTAATACTAATATTTACAGCTGATTTTTCATATCAAAATGTTTAGTTAGAGACAAAGTTGGGGTTTGAATTATGCTCAGATATTTATAAGCGTTACAATTTCAAGCTTTGTAGGACCAAAGTAAAACGATTTGTATTTTCTTAATTTACCTCCATTCCTGAAAATCATAATTTTATATTTCTCTAGGTTACCTTCCAGGTTTCATAGATCACAATATTCTTTGAGCTTATTAATCATTTCTTGAAGAATGAATTTGTTATCACTGAGTATTATGACGTCATCGGCAAAGGCTAGATAACGAATTGTTAAATTCCCAAATTTAAGTCCTCCTCCTAATACTTTGTGAAGATCATTCAGAAATAAGGCAAATATCAAGGGACTTAATAAGCACCCTTGTTTAAGCCCCATTTCCGTATCGAATAACTCAGATATTTTATCAAAGCACCAATGAGAAGAGGGTCTGAGTGATGAGCGTAGCAAATCTGGTATAATGTGGAAAAGTTCCTACTTACCTGTACCTGGTTTATTTTGTTGAAAAATATTCTTTTTCTTACATGTATGTAATTCAGTTGATAGCTGGACTGATTGTAAGCATTTGGAAGAGCTTTATAAAGTTTTGTACTTATTTCGTTTATATTTGTGTTTAGATAAAGGCATATCAGGTTCTCTGCAGACACAGGAATCTGTGGAACCCTTGTCATCCATTCCTCTCCAACTAGCTCAACAATCCAATGTCGAAGGTATGGTATCTGACTTTGTACTTTGATTTACACTCATATACCTTATATATTTTTATATTGATATCTTCGAGATATATAAAACCATCTATCTGTCTCTGTAGCCATGATAGTATAGGCACTTGATTTCGGCACTGAAGATAGTGGGTTCGCAGCCTGGGCTATGCACTAAGATTACATGAATAGTATGTGTTTAAAAAGAGATTTAGCCAATTTTAAATAATTCTTAAAACACCTGAGGCATTTCCCTCAGGGTGCATACCTTGATGGGCCAAAAAGTCCTAAAACGGGCATTTCATTTTATTCAAAGGAAAAAATTCCCCAGGGAATGAAAATGAAAATTTGTCAGAAAAAACTTACTAAGCTGTCAAATGTTTTATTAAATACAATGGTTTTCCTATGAGATTGTATTTTTTTTTATTTTGGACAAATTTTCTTCCCAAGGTTTTTTTTTTCTATTGGCATTAGAAGAAAATAGAGGAGGGAAAATTTATAGAGCAGTTTGTTTTCTTCTTTTTGATATCTTCAATATTTGTTAGAAGAAAGACTGTTAGAAAGATATTGCTGAAATTCTGTTTTATCGTCTTAAGAAAAATTAGCTAGGCCAGTGCTCTGTGGCTATAATAATAAACTGAAAGCTGTAATTTGAGGTAATACATGTTTCGTAGTTGACTGAATCATATCCAAAAATCATAACGTTTGTTCGATTTGCCATGGAGTTATAGTGGTGCAAACAGAACAATTGCATGTCAATATGAAAATTTTAATTATGTTAAAAAAATGAAATTTTGATTAATTTTTAATGAAACCCTTTGTTAATGATTTGTATTACAGATTATACCAATAGAAACTTATTTTTAGACAATTTACTTTGCTTCAAACTTTGCAAGAATTTTTTGATATTTTCTATTCCTACCAATTTATTAATGAAAAACATGATAAATGGAACATGTTTTGATCCACTACGGTTCCAACTGTAATGCAAAGTTAGGGGACTTTTTTTGGGGGGTATCCTTAAACATAAAAAATGTTTAAAAAATTGTCTAATGTTATCGTTATTATATTGCAGAAGAGTGGGTAGAGCGAGTGGAACTGCTGGTCGGTCAGTTCTTGGTTTCCATCTGCGTATCGATAATATCCAGCGAAGCCCTCATAGTCAAGTTAGACATTTCTAATTTACTACTCATCTGTATTTGCAATGATACTTCTTCCATAAAGATCGGTGATAAGCTTATTATACACGTTAACTGTATTCTGGATGATAGGTAATTATATTTTATTTTTCATTAACTATGATTTTAAAAATTTATAATTAGTATAATATTTGCACTTTTTTTTAATTATTAAATCATTATCTAGCTAACTTATTTGGAATGCTACTCTAAAAATTGTTAATTTAAATTTGACTTATTTGTTGAGTTTTTTTTTATGAAAATCTAAGCATTAAATTTGAATTCATGAATATGGCAGACGTAACATTGCCACAACCTAGTCAGTAAGCCATACAACTCACTCCCAGCTGCCAAATTTGAAGTTTACTCCTTGGGTTATATCTTTCTACATGAAAGAAACAGCTGTTTTAATAGAAGGAGCAGTCGTCCAACTTAGTGACATCACAAAATAACTATAGTACAAACCCCACTATCTAGCGCTCTTCTAATTTCTAAATTTTCTAAAGAATTCAATTTCATCCCTTCATTTTCAAAATATGCAAAACCAACCTTATGACCTTATTTTCCATGGGCTTCTTTTTCGATGCGAGCGTAGAAGTTAATGGGCCCCTTGAAGTGTTCTTTAAAGTGGTGGAAAATTTGTGTCCCGTCTGCCTTAGGTAGTATTTTCCACAATCTTGAACTCCACATTTAATAATGAGCACACCACATTTGATTTACTTTTATTTGTTTCTGTGTAGGCTCAGAGTAACAATTTACGACAAAGGAGGCTATGTCGCTGGGGATACTAAGAAAGAGTTGCCTCCAGTCAGCCCTGTTTGCCAAATGCCGTTGATTAGATCTCAAGTCCGAGTCATAGTTCCTCACTGTGAGGCCTCGTATGTTTGGATCCAACGTGTTTCCGACATCGAAAGAATTGCTGAGATGCTCGATTCACTCTTTACTGTTTACGAAGAGAGCAAAGCTAGTGGGAAAGAATTTGTCGTTGGTGCACTCTGTGCTGCAAAGAGCTCTGATGAGAATTGGTACAGAGGTCGTGTTATTAAAAAAGAAGGGGATACTTATACAGTTAGATTTATCGATTATGGGAATACTGAAGAAATTCCCAATATTAACATAAGAAAGTTAGATAGTCAATTCTATTTCCCCGAGTTTGCGTTTAAAGCTGAAATTCACCTGAAATGGAAAATAGCTACTGAAGATATTGACTTAATGAAATACGTTGAGGGTAAAGAATTTAATGCTAATTTGTTGAAACATAACATTGAAGATTGGTACATAAGTTTAGAGGACGATGAAAAGAAAACATTAGCCAGTATTTTGATCGAAAACGGAGCTGCTGAAAGCTACAAAGAAAATCCATTTTATGAAGTCAATAGTGTAATCGGTAATGATATCGTAGCTGGTGATAAGATACCTGTTATTGTTACTCATGTAGAATCGCCTGAATTATTCTGGGTTCAAATGATCAAGCATTTACAAACTGTTGAAGGCATTCAAGAAAAATTACAGACTTTTACTGAAACTAAGAAAGATACTAATTGTGCTATTTTTGCTGCTAAATATTCGGCTGATGATCAGTGGTATAGAGCTCTCAATATAGACCCTGGTAATCCAGATTTAGTCAGATTTATTGATTATGGTAACACTGACACTGTGTCAGAGAGGAAGGACTTGTCCCACTCCTTAACTAAACCTAGATCTGGCTATGCTGTTAAAATGTGCTTGTGTGCCGCACCAATATCAGGCCAGTGGACGCAAGAAGCTTTAGATTTATTTGAGCAGTTTATCGAGGCAGATCAAGTTATCGCGGAAATTGTCTCTGTCAGTTATAAAATTGTAACCGATTTAACTGTCGATGGAAAATCCATTTCGAAAATATTGATTGAAAAAGGGCACGCTGTTTATGAAGATTTTACACCTGTGATTATTAAAAATTATTTAACTATTAAAGAGACGCAGACTACTAATGTTTTTATTTGTCATTCTACCAGCGTCAATGATTTTTATGCTTTAGATAAAACACGTGAACCTGAACTTGAAGATTTTACCATGAAATTATCAGAAATGGATACTTTCAAAAAACCAAAATCAAGTAAAATTGGGGATTTAGTTGTTGCCAAATTCCCCGATGATGACTCTTGGTATAGAGCCAAAATCGTTGCACTGAACCCACTTGAAGTTTTATTCGTCGATTTTGGAAACACCTCCCTAGTTGATGAAATCGGAGAAATGCCATCGGACATGAAAGATGTTCCACTATTTGGCATCCATTGTTCTCTAGGTTACGATAATGAAT
Source organism: Microvelia longipes (assembly GCA_018340805.1). NCBI lineage: Eukaryota > Metazoa > Arthropoda > Insecta > Hemiptera > Veliidae > Microvelia > Microvelia longipes. The sequence goes on from JACMZG010000079.1 coordinate 80,918, forward strand.
CAGATTTGACTTTAGACAAATTTATAGAATTGTCTGACGAAGGTAAAAGTGTTTTCAGTATGAGTTTGATAACAAAAGGCGATCCGAATATAGTTAGGCTAACGTTAAATGATACTGACGTTTGTGATTTATTACCTAAAGTTCAAAATAATGTGGTCAGTCTAGACGGAAAAGTTTGTTTTGTTAGTCATTTCAATAGTTTCGACGATTTCTATATCCAACTACAAGAAGACACTAAATTAGACAATGTAGTCGATGAATTAGCAGAAGCCGAGAATTTTAGTGAAGTCGATAAAACTTTAAGCGTGGGTCTATTGGTTGCAGCGCAGTTTCCAGAAGATGAATTATGGTACAGAGCTAAAGTGATATCAGTCGAACCCCTCTCAGTTATATTTTACGATTATGGCAACACATCAGAAATAACAAATGTTAAAGAACTACCTCCGGACTTGAAATTAATTCCTGCTCTTTCATATAAATGTTCTCTGGAGAATACGGATTTATCTGAAGATTTAATGGATTCTTTTATGGATTTGTCTCAAGACGGACAGACACCGTTTTCAATTAAATTAATCAAACCAGGGAATCCGAACATAGTTGAGCTATACACAGATAAGAAGCAAAATGTTGTTGAAGTAATTAAAAATATGGACTCAATGGAAGATGTCCAAGGAATTACGAATGCTGTGAAAGATATTGATATCAAAAGTGACTCTCTCGTATCAGTTGACTTCAATAACAAAATGGTTTATTTAGGACATTTTGAAAATGTTGATGATTTTTATATTACACTCGACGATGAGAATGATCTTCAAGAGAAAATCGATGACAAATTATCCAATGCTTCTAAATTAGAGGATAATTACGAACCAGTTTTAAATGACATTGTTGTGGCTCCACATCCAGAAACAGGGGAATGGAAACGAGTCAAAATCACCAATTTGGATCCGATTAAGGTGTTTTTTATTGATGATGGCTTAACTACGGATGTTAATAGGTTCAAGAAATTACCTCAAGAGATCGATACCAATAGTATAAAACCTTTAGCTGTCCGTTGTTGTTTGAAGAAACCAGATAATTGTAGTGAATGGCCTGATGTTTATGATTTAGAAGTATCGATGACTTTATGCACTGATAAACTTAAAGCCAAAGTTCACTCTAGGAAAGGTGATAAGTATGTCATTTCACTCTTTGATGACAGTAATAGAAACGTTCTTCATTTGTTAGGCGATAAGTTTGTTGAAGAAAAGAAAGTTGTTTTACCATCCCCACAAATTTTTCAAACCTTCTTTATACAATAATAAAATTGTTTTTATTTCATTTGCCAACTCTATGAGTTCTTTCTATGTTCAAAAAGAATTAGACTCTGATAAAATAGAGGAATTGAGTGATACTTTAACAAATAAATCTGAAGGATTTAATGATATTGACAATTTGGAAGTGGGCAATATGGTTTCAGCTAAATTCCCTGACGATGAATTATGGTATAGGGGTATTGTTTTAACTTTAAAACCTGAGATTACTGTTAATTTTATTGATTATGGTAACAGTTCGAGTATTACCGAGTATAAAGAATTACCGAGGGATTTAAAAGATCTGCCGGCTTTAGCTCTTCATTGTTGTTTGGAATTGCCCAAAGGGTTGACGGAATGGAGTGAAGAAATGGAAGATAAATTCCTTGATATTTCGTCTGATGATGACGTGCCGTTCCTTCTAAGAGCAGTCGGACCAGGCAACCCATGCACGATTTCATTAATCAAAGATGACGAGGATATTTTGAAACAAATCGTCGGTGATTTTACTCCTGAGCGAAAGGGTAACACTGATATTATCGTTAATGCCAAAGTTCCCAAAGAGAAAAAATTAGAAGAAGAAGTTAGTGAGCCCGAGACAAATGCAGACCCTTTTAATATGAACAATAAATTTGCCATTATCAGTCATATAAATAACATTGAAGATTTTTATGTGCAGCTCCTGGACGACGCACCATTGATGGCCGAATTAATCGAGAAATTGTCCGAGGCTGATAAATTTGAAGATGTCAAGGAAATCAAGGCAGATTTAGTTGTTGCTGCACAATTTTCCGACATGCAATGGCATCGAGCTAAAATTATTGAAAAGAATGACGATGACATTAAAGTATTATTTATTGATTATGGTAATGTAGAAACCGTTCAAAATTTGAAAGATCTGCCCAAAGAATTGATCGATATGCCTGTTTTCGCTTATAATCTGAAATTGAAAAAACCTGAAGGTGTCCCTAGATGGACTGATGGAATGCAGAAGCAGTTTGTTCTGTTTAGAGAGTTGAATACTCAACCGTTGATGATTCTAACTCAACCTTGCAACACTGTTTCTTTGATGTGTAATGACATTAATATTTACAACAAATTCACGACTTTACCACTTAGTAGGAGTGATGATAATTTTGTCTTTGTCACTTACTGCGAATCTCCCGCAAATTTTTACGTTCAGTACCACAAGGCGATCGAATCCCAAAAGAAAATAATTGAAGCGATGAAGGAAGCGGATAGTTTTAAAGCGGCTGAGAATGTTAATGTGGACGATATTATTTTAGCTAAGTATCCTGAAGACAATGGTTGGTATAGGAGTAAAGTTTTGAAAGTCACTCCTGAGTTATCCGTTATTTTTATTGATTTTGGTATCACATCGGATGTGAGTGAAATTAAAGAATTGCCTCAAGAGCTGAAAGAGATAGAACCTTTAGCTAAACACTGCTGTCTCTGCCCGCCTCCGAGTGGGTTAGGTTGGACTGAACAAGCTTGTAGTTATTTCTTAGCAATGAGTTCTTCGCCCTTTACGATTAATGTAATTGAAGAAGGATCTCCGACTAAAGTTGACCTTTTCATTGATGGAAGTTCAGTAACGAGAGAATTATTAGAATTGTGCCCTGTTGCTGCCGACGACCCGGAAGATTTTGAAATTGACGAGGAAGATGTCATAAGGGAAGAAGCCACTTTTAATGCCGAGCATGAAATCAAACAAGCAGCTGGTTCTGGGGATAACACAGGACATCAAGTTATATGTAACGGTGTTTCTGAATTGAAGATCGAGGATAAATTGTCTCAAGAAGAAACCAAATCTGAGGAAAATAAATCTGATGTTGAAGGTGATAAAATCTCTGAAACTATTACTGATGATCAAATTTCCCTTAAAACTACTTCTGATGATGATGACAAAATTAGTTTCAAAAGATTTACAATCGATGAAGATTCTGAGATGAAATGTAACGAAGAAAAGGATAAAGTTAGTTTCAAATCTGAAAAAGAACCTGAAATCAAAGAAGGTTCTGCAAAAAGTGAATCTAAAGTTGCTGAATCGTCAGAATTAGAAGTTTCTAAAGAAAAAACTGAAATTGCAATTAGCACTACTGATAAGGTTTCGGAATCTGAAAAACTTCAAGATTCGTCTGAATCAAAAGAGAATGTTTCAGAAGTAACTGAAAAAGTTTCTGAACTATCTGATACAAAAAGTATTGCATCTGAAACATCTGATAAAGATGCTCCTGATGCAGTTTCACTGAAAGAAGAACTTGACAGTGTTCCCCTAAGTGACGATGTATCAAAATCTTCCATAAATCAAGATATTTCCAATCATAAATCCGAATCTGATGCCTCCGATTTAGAACCCAAATCCAATGAAGAATCCTCCAAATCATCTTCTGTGAAATCCAGGAAGTTATCATTTGATGATAAAGTTGTTCCTGGTGTGGTTTCGAGAGGAGAAATACCCCCTGAACCCGTAATTTCTAAAAAACCTGTAGAAGAGAAGATACTTCCCGGTGTCCTTCAAGGGAATATCACAAGTCCTTAAATTAGTTTTTTAAATTGTATTTTATAGTTTTCGTTTCATTAATTAATAGTACTTTTATACAAAGTATATTTTTTAGTCATTTCTTTATATTTAACACCTGAAAATGGGAGTAAAAAAATGTATCATGTTCTAAACAAAATATTTGAAATCTGGGGGGGGGGTGGTATTTTTTTGTAATTTTATTCCGCTCTTTATAAGGCTTGATATAATATGGTTGCTCGAATAGTCATAATTTTATTTCTATGTGGTGATCTATTTATTATATTTCTTATTAAACTGGGGGTTTTTGGGGTTATATAGTACAGCCATAGAGATATATTACTAGAGGGGACATAGTCTATCTCAATACATTGAGATGCATGAAACATCATTCAAAAGCTCTCAGGGGGTCTGTATAACCTCATTGTAACCTACTCCCAGACTAAGTTAAGTTTATAATTAATAATTTGTTTTCAGCTTCACATACACTGTTTTGAGTTTTGTTTTGTATTTTAAACGTTCTAGTATATTATGTACTGTAAGTTTGTACTATTTATTTGATATCCTGAATGAACGTGAATGGAGTCCATTATAAATAATGAGAGAAAAGAAGTCTCTGCACAAAATGAAACTTTATTGGCAAAGCGCTTTCAACCTAACTAGAGGCCATCATCAGTGCAAAACCGTTGAGATGAATGAAGAAGAGAAGTGAGTCTATGTTTTTTTTGAAATATGAGAGTCAGACTCTCATATCTAATAGAAAAACATAGACTCACTTCTCTTTTTCTTAACATCTCAATGGTTTTGCACTGATGATGGCCTCTAGTTAGGTTGAAAGCGCTTTGCCAATAAAGTTTTATTTTGTCGAGAGACTTCTTTTCTTTCATTATTTATTTATTTGATTATATTAATATTCGAAGGTGTTCAGGTTAGTTTTCCGATGTTTCAAAATACAACCAATAGGGCCCTTCTCTAGTAATAATATCTCCATGAGCGGAGCGATGAAAGTAAAAATATAAATATTATGTTCTCTTATAGCTTAGAAATGAATGAATTTTAGATAATATCTCCTCACATTTTAGTTGTTAAGGCTTTTTTGACAAAAAAATCATATTTTTGCCCCCAGATTTCCTCCCTAACCCTCTTCCAAGGGATCCCTTTTTTATCTTTTATTTTACTTGATATTTTTTCTTAGATAAGGAGATAAGAATGTATTGTATCTAGAGGGCTCACTCTCTTCAACTGAAACCGCTAATTATACTTTAAATAGGAGATTGGATTAGAATCTGAATTAAACGATAACAGTCTCTCTTCAATAATTTTGAGTAATCTGCCTATTTAGAGTTAAGGATATTCATATGATTGCGCACACTCGAAATTTTTAGATAATCGCGCAATTTTTTGTGTTCTTAAAATAAGTGTGCAAAACTTGAAGAGAATATTTTTTAAAGCCGATACAATATCCAATTAATCGAGTGTTTAATTCGTCAAAATTGGATAACTATAAACAATGTTATGGCGTTGGGGAAACCACCAAAAAAGTCTGCAAATTTCTTTTAAAAAATGTCTACATTTTGTGCAAAATCATATTACTGCAAAGGAAGTTACAGTATTTTCAAAATGACTTAAAAATGCACAAAACGTAGTTTGTGCGACAGCAAAATGATGTTTTATGGTTTTACCAATGCTATGGCTTTGGTTGTAGTTGTACGATTTTGATGAAGAAACACTTGATTAATTTAAGATTATATCAGCTTTAAAACATGTTTTATTTAAGTTTTGATCACGACCATCAGGGAACTATTTTAAAATTTGTGCGAAATAATATGAAGGTCTGCTTATCTCTACTCTGCATAAGCAGACTATGTTTTTCTTCATCATTTAAGGTATATTTTTTAAAAATAAATGGTTTGAAACAGTTCGAAATAAGGTTTTAATGTTTTTTCAAGTGTGGCTCCTTTTCTATTGGTCTAAACTAATTTTATTTCGATACCGCAATTTAAAGACAAAAACCAATCATACTGTCTGTTTGAATAGTTGCCTGAACTAAAACTGTGCTTTCTTTAGGTGCAATACATACTTTTTATTTCTTAGTAAGTCTTATGTTTAAAATAATACTTAATATAGATGTAGCATAACTCATAAAAGCAAAGCCAGTTAACTGGTGATCTTAAGTAATGCAGCCATCCCAACAATATACAATTTTCTTATATAAAGTTGGCAATACTTTCGGTTGCCGGATTAAGTTATATTATCAATTAATACCCAATTATTCATTTAATACTTATATAAATATTGGAGAACTATAATTTTTTTAAACATTTTAAATTGTATTTTAATGTTAAAAAAATATGTTAAAAGTAGTCCTCGTCAACTTAATATATATTTTCTTACCACATTAATCTTTTTGATATCTAAGACCGATTTTACTAATTACTTAGCTGTTTAAAGTAATTGCATTATTTTTTTTATTAACTATTTTCATTTATTTATATTTATGACACATTTATAAAATAATGTTTTATTGTTAGGATGGCACCCCTACTTAAGACCACCAGTAAACCCACTTATGTGTTATCAGTGGAATTCCTTAGTATCTACGGCCCTCTAGTAAGTATACTAAAGTACTACACACGGCTAAAATCAGTTGACAGCACGGGAAAATAGTGTTGAGGAACCAATGAGGTTGCCTTGATTTAAAATTGAGGGTGTGGTTTAACATCCAGGACTATCCTCATTGGTTCCCTCCCATTATTTTCCCATTCTGTCAACTGACTTTAGCCGTGTGTCGTATTATAGTGTTATTCTAAGGTCTTATATATTTAGATAAATTGTCAAGCTTATTATTCTAACATTTATTCTTAATGCATATCTTTCTTTTTGTAGATAAGTTGTACTTGAGAAGTACATACACAGCTAAAGAATAGAATTGACGGGACTGAGTAAAGTGTAAGAAAGAAACTTTATCGGTCAATTAAATATAAAATATAATTCTTTTCTCCTTTGTTGTCAATTCTATTCTTTAATTGGCTTAATAATAGTGGAAAGAATTTAACAAAAAAATAAGTCTGATAATTAATTATATTTTCTAAAGCCTGTAATTTATGTTCTCTTTTTTTCTAATTTTTTTATCTTAATGTTGTATTAAAAACTGTTGCTTTTTTTTATTGTAGTTATTTCTATTGTTTAAGTTAATTAAGAAAAGAAGGCTAGATTTGTATTGAAGTAAAAATAATTTTTTAGAACATCAGCCAATTAATTGTGTCAATAATAATTGACTACAACTCTGAGAGGGTTGGTAATTAAGACTCCACTGAAGTGTATTTGTTAATAGAATTTGAACGAGTGGTTCCCCTCTACAATCAGGTTAAAGAGGTGGCATTATTTTCTCCGTCACTATAAGGGGTTTCCTGCCATACTGTGGCTTTTGAAATGCATTAATTGTTGCATTAACCCTTGTTTTGAATTGTGTAACTCAACAGGCCTCCTAACCTTAAATTTTTGGCCAAACAGGCCTCCTAACCTTAAATGTTTTGAATTGTGTAACTCAAACAGGCCCTAACCTTAAATGTTTTGAAATGTGTAACATAAACAGGCCTCCTAACCGTAAATGTTTTGAAATGTTTAACATAAACAGACTTCCTAACCTTAATGTTTTGAAATGTGTTACATAAACAGGCCTTCCTAACCTAGTTTGAAACATGCAACATAAACAGGCCTCATAAACTTAAATGTTTTGAAATGTGTAACATAAACAGGCCTCCTAACCGTAAATGTTTTGAAATGTTTAACATAAACAGGCCTCCTAACGTAAATAATTTAAAATGTTTAACATAAACAGGCCTCCTAACCTTAAATGTTTTGAAATGTGTAACATAAACAGGCCTCCTAACCTTAAACGTTTTGAAATGTGTTACATGAACAGGCCCTAACCTTCAATGTTTTGAAATGTGTTACGTAAACAGGCCTCTTAACCTTAAACGTTTTTGAAATGTTTAACATAAACAGACTTCCTAACCTTAAATCTTGTGTAATGTGTTACAGAAACAGGCTGCCAAACCTTAAACGTTTTTCAAATGTTTATTGTGATAGTTAAATGTAAATACTAACAAATTTGTGTTGTAATTTTATGTAAATAAACTTTTTTTAGGTTTTTTTCTGTATTCGAATTTATGAATCTGTTTCAAAACATATTTTAAAAAATTGAGTTTTCAAGAAAAAAATTTCTAAATTGCTGCGTAATGGAAAAAATTAACAGGGTTGTGAAATGCTTTGATAGAAACATTCTAATGGGTCTAAAACAGTTACCTTTACTAGTTTTGATAACAAGACTAGGTCTGATAATAAACCATGGTTATTATCTTTAGGTAATGACAATATAGTTGATGAATCCAAGGTATCGATTTCACAGTGGGAGGCGTCTTCTGTGTTGTAGGGCATCGTAGGATGACAACATAATCCTCTATGAAACTGTTAATTAATTTTTTTATAGATTTTTGTTTTCATCCATGATATCCTGCAGCCCTGAAGATGCCTCTCATGGAATCAATAACTCGGAACATCTATATTCAATGCTGTTACCACGGAGGTATTAATATTGAGACCAGGTTTCTGGAGTAATGCCGTTCTATTAAACAACTAGTACCAAAGAGATATATTACTAGAGGAGGCATAGCCTATCTCAATACATATTTTGAAAATACTTTCAAAATGGATAGACCAAGATAATAAAAATTGGGTGACAAAATTGTGTTGTAGACCACCGTTTTAAAACACTTAAAGGCTAGCAAAAGAAAATATATGTTTCATATTCAAAATTTTCAACTCAAATAAATTAAGTTAAAAGGAAAATTGAGTAATTATCGTTGAAAAGCTCCTGATTAGTAGAACAAAACATGTTATATACTAAATTCTAAAAAAATCAACATTGCAGCCATAATTTATTTATTTGACTTAGTTGTTCATTGTAAAGTCATAACATTTGAATACCCTTTTTATAAGTTTTGATGCAAATTTATAATTCTTTATACCAGGAAAATTATTTAAATTTATTGAGCAAATTTTAATTTCACCATGTCTCCTGTTCCATCCTATTTAATAGTGTTCTCTCAGTTGGACGTTCCAATAATCCATTTACAATTTTTACAGATAAATATAATTCCATTTATTTTATTATGGATATTGTAACATCCATTTATTTTATTATCGATATTGTGACATTCATTTATTTTATATATGGATTTATAACATCCATTTATTTATTATGAATATTATAATGAATATTTAACTTCATTTATTTTATTATGGGTATTATTACATCCATTTATTTTATTATGGGCATTATTACATCCATTTATTTTATTATGGAAATTATAACAGTCTATTTATAGAATTATTGACATTAGAACTCCTTAATTATTTGTATGGATGTTTGTATGATGGTGATTTTAATTTTGTTCACTGAATTTTTTGAGATGATTTGTTTTTAAGTAGTAGAAATTAATAATTTTATGTAAATAATGTTCAGTAATTATATTTTTGAAAATTACTCTATCAAAAGTATCAAAATTCTTTTTGTTTTTGTTTTTTTATTTATTTTTTTGTATTCTTTTATTATTCCCTTTTTAAATTAACGAATTTATTTTTATTTTTCAATGTTAAACAAATTATACAGGATATGGTTAGTATTCTTTAAAGGTGAGTTTATACAGGGCCGTTGTGCCGAGAGCAAGAAATTGTTTGAACAAGATAGTCACGTAACCTCTTGTATTGTGGATTCCTAGTAAGTACATAGGTGTTAAGCCATGTTTCTATTGTTGACTCCATTTCTTAATTAATAATAATTATTATATTTGAAAATTTCTTTTGTCAACTTATAAAAATAATAATAAAAATAGATTAATTAGACAGAAATCCTTTATTTTTTTATAACAAATGTTGCTAGGCTTTTGGTTAAAAAATTAGTCATCAAATTTTATCAAAAGATAAAATATAAAACACAATTTTCAAACTACTTCATATCGCACCTTGGTATAATTTGATAGCTTACCAAACCATACCCAAGCGCAATATAAAGTAGTTTAAAAATTGTGTTTTTTTATTTTGAAATTTTGTTAAAATCTGACGACTAAATTTTAGTCAAAATCTTTGTAATTGATTTTAAAAATTCAAGATCTTTTATGTAATTAATCTGGCTTTATTTAACAATTTTAGTGTACATTTATTATTTTTACCACTAAACTATAAAAATTAGTTTGCAATTTACTATAATGAAATGGTATCACGCTCGTGACTTTGGCCAGTAATGGTAAATCACAAATAATGTTTTTTTTTAATTTATTTCTTAAAATAAAGATCATTTAGGTTAATCACATGTGTAAAAATTCTAAACTGATTAAAAAAAGTCATGATTTTTTTTAATTAAAAAAAATATTTTTTTTTCTTAACATTTTGTTATTATACTGTGATGTTGGGCATTGCCTGTTTAAATAAATAAATAAATGAGATAAATAAAATATTAAAAAAGCTTGAAAGCAGATAAAAGGAAAAAGTAGGTAAATTACCTTTGGGTAGTGAAGGCTAATTTTACCAGCACCTTATGGTATCATTTGAAAATACCTGGGAAAGTGTTTTATTTAATAAATGTTTAAATTTTTTGCTAGCCTCCGGTGCAAACCGTCCTATAAACTTACCTTAACTTGGAATTTTAAGCAAAAACAATAAAATATGATTGGATGATTCCTACATCTGGCTGCTTGCCAGCTTTTTGCCAATTATATAGATTTGTTTATTGTTAATGTTTTTATTAACATTCCAAGATAATCCCGTTCATCTCCGTAATTGTAATTTATTTTTTATATTAACAAAAATAGTCATAACTGGGTGCCTAGTACCAAATTTTTTAAGAAAATTTAATTAAACTAATTATTTAATCTGTATCTTTAAATTTTATTCTATTTATTATTTAATTAAAATATCTTTTATTTAATATTTATTTTCCATTCATTTTTAAATTTTATTTTTACCATATTTTTCATTTATTTATTTTTTTAAAGTTATTTTTAGCTAATTTAATGCTTCTTTTATTTCAAATTAAATTTTATTTTTAAATTTACTGTTTTTCTCATTAGTATTATTTAATTAATATTATATATTTCTATTTTACCTTGAAAAGTGTTAAAATAAGTTATTTATATTTTTTTTTCTAAATTTTTAAATTATATAGATTTTCAATTAATAAGGAAAAAGAGAAGATGTTTTATAATTAATAAATATTGATAGAAAAAAATATTTTTTAAATTTTATTTTTGTTGTTTATTGTTTTTGTATTTTATTTCCTGTTGTTAGTATTGTTAGTTGTATCTGAGTCTCCTGCTTAAAAATGATGATAGATATATAAATATATCATAATATGGGAATATATCTGGTTCTGAGAAAATACCCAGATCCAAATCTATCCAAATCTAAGATGTCTTTTCCCAGCAAAATAGGGTTACCTTACCTAAGGATCTTGAATATAAGGGATGATAAGATAAGGAACTTTTCTGACCTCATTGACGTTGTATGATGTATAGAAATTAACATGGTTATAGCAAAATATGGGCTTTCGGCACATAGCCGCATCATGTTGACATCCCGTTCGTTCCGCATCGTGGCCTGGGGCCTTACAGTTTTTTTTTTTTTTTTTGTATTATTTGTTGTCTTATTATATCTTGTTACGTGGAATTTTGCCATGTATTTGGCAATTTTTATCGCCTTATACGACCCGTTAGGGGCATAAAAAGCTCTTTAAGTAGCACTTAGTAAAGCATTTTAACTAATTTGATTAGTTGAATCTTGCTTACTTCCTTCATCTAGTACAAATGTTTTAACAGATCAATAGGATCTTATGTGTTGAAGGATTAGGGTAGGTAAAAATGGTCATAAAGTATTCTGAATGTTTTTACTAAATACAATTAATCTAAACTAACTTATTTAAATATTTTTTCTCACTCAAATTTGGTTTTAGCACCATTGAAATCATAAAGATCAGATCAGAGACTATAGATACTTAAACAGTAAGACTGTCGACTCAATGGTGGGAGAATTTGGATTCCGGTCGACACTAGCGTGGCCGGGGACCTACCTTTCAATTGAGTGGGCGTGTCTTGATTTCCCGCTTTTTGCCCACAGTCAGTTTGAAATTTAATTTTTTATACTTTGTATCATTATACTTCTAACTAACCCTACCACTTTAATCTTACACAGAACGCTTCTGATTATTTTAAAGTTTTTCATTCAAGTAATTTATTAATTTAATTGATTCAATCAGGTAATAATGAAATAGTGGCTAAAGTTTACACGTGGTAGAAGATAGATTTTGGCATTTAATGCATAATTACATCGGCAAGATGCTCACATGTGATTTAATGTAATTACCTGATAAAATCGACAAAATTAATGAATTAATTAAATGAAATTTACACTTATCTGCCATCAGTAGCGTTCTCTAGAAGTTTTAAAAAGGTTTCTATTTACTTATGGTTTCTGAATTTTGAAGTACAGAACATGCAACGCGAACCGTTTTGTGAAAAATACATACAGAAAACTATCATTTTATAATAATAACAAATATAGCTGTCATAACCAAGAATTGCCATGGTATTCATAAATTTAAATATAAAAATATAATGAGTCATTTTAGGAAAGCTACTGGGGTTTGTTCATGAGTTGTCCGCACCGGTCCGCCCATAGAGATATATACTAGAGGGGGGGCATAGCCTATCTCAATACATTGAAAGGCCTGAAACATCGTATTGGGGCTCTCAGGGGCTCTGTGTAACCTCATTGAAACCTCCTTCAAGAGTGAGTTAAGGCTATAATAAATCTATTGTTTTCGGCTTCCTATACCTTGTTTGTGTTTTGATTTGTATTTTTAACGTACTACTATATAAGTTATTGTAATTTTTACTGATTATTGATTACATTATAAGCGAAGGTGGTCAGGTTATTTTGTCAGTGTTTCAAAATTCAACCAATAGGGCCCCTCTAGTAATAATATCTCTATGGGTCCGCCGCAGCGCTATTTTTAGTAGCTTGCGATAATCGAATCCAAACTTTTCCTCATTTAAGTTAACCCCCCTGGATCAGATATAAAATTCCAGGTGCCAAAATTTATGTCAAAATAATGTATAATAAATTAAGAAACCTTTTTACTTTAGGGTGATAACGTCATGTTATAATTATTTGCCAATTGTGTCACTTAAAATGATCCGATTGCAGAAACCTGTCCCAATCGTTTTAGAATTTCGAGAACCATATGAAACCACTTTGAGGTCCATTTGCTTTTCGGGCCTGCTTAGCTCGGTGTGGTTCCTTGGGAGCCATTTTTGACCAGTCTGTCTGGGACAATATGCTTGTGCGAGTGGTTCTTCCATACTACAACCTCACATTTAAACACTACCGAACCTAACATCGTTGAGGTCATTGAACTAAACGCATTTATACAAGATTATATGTGTACCGTTGCCATTTGGGATGGTCTGATTGATCTAAAACCGGTCTTAATCGATTTAGAATCCCTTAGAGGTTCATCTGCTTTTGTGGGCCTGCTTAGATCAAGGATTAATAAAACAAGATTATAGTTTTATTATTTTATTCTTTATAACATTTCTTTCTATTATTACTTAAAGCTTTTCTTATAACTTCTACTGTAAAGTCGATGTCTTGCTTTGTTATTATTAGTGGAGGTTTAACTCGTAGTACCTGATAAAAATTAAAAATATAGTCTATTGGTATAGATTAAGGAATTTAAAAAATTCAGACATACGTGATGAACTGATAGCTGGCTCAAAAGATAAAAAATAGCTGAAATTGCATAGAGATATATACTAGAGGGGAATAGCCTATCTAAATACATTGAGAAGCTTGAAACATTTTTTGGGGCTCTCAGGGTCTCTGTGTAACCTCATTGAAAACTCCTTCAAGAGATAGTTAAGGTTATTATTAATAAATTTATTTCGATTTCCCGCACATTGTTTGTGTTTTGATTTGTCAACGTTTTACTCTGTAAAATAGAGATATATTACTAGAGGGGCCCTATTGGTTGAATTTTGAAACATCGAAAAAAGTAACCTGACCACATTCGATTATAATTTTCTTCAAATAAACAGAACAAAAAAAAAGTAAATTATATAGTAGAATGTTTAAAATACAAATCACAACACAAACAATCTGCGGGAAGCTGAAAACAGTTGATTAATTATAACCTTAACTCCCTCTTGGAGGAGGTTTCAATGAGGTTACACAGAGCCCCACTAAAAATGTTTCAGGCCTCTCAATGTATTAAGATAGGCTATGCCCCCTCTAGTATTTATCTCTACGCTCTGTAATTTTGTAATGATTATTTGATTATATTTATAAGCGATATTTGTGTTTAGGGTTTTTATTTAATTTTATTGGCAACACTGATAACATCAGGTGAGTTTTACTTTCTGTCGTGATTTCGTTCTTTAATATGTACGTGCTAATTTAATGATTTTGTTTTAAATTCTGTGAAATAATAGTTACAATAATTTAGTTAAAGGAAAAGAAAAACTATAGTAAAGGTAAGTCACATGTTTTTATTAAGATTTTGAAGAAAATACAGACGACAGTGTATTGTATTAAATATAACTTAAAATTACGATTACTTTTATTATATTAAACAATTTTAAGGTTAAATTACGAATTACAATTAATATTTGAAGGGGGAAAACAAATCTAATCACAAAAAAGTACTACGTTAAGTAGTGCACTCGAAAAAAAAAAGTTTAATTAGTCGCCCATTTAAGGTAATTTAAACCAACTTAGTATTTAAAGATTCGCTCTTAAACCTCTATCAGATGTAACGAAACGTATTTCTTATACAAATTATTCACATTTTATACTAAAATATACAACGAAATGCAGTAAAAAAAAATTTTGAGTATCTTAAAAAGCTTGTTTACATTTATAAGGGTAAAACAAGATGGCTGATCACATAGGAAAATTTGAGCTACTCCCTGGTGAACAGAATATACACACATTCAAGGTCTGACAGAAATCGTATTTGTTTCCCTTCTTGGTTTATATATAAATTTAGTAGGACCTTATGTGTCAATATAATCGAATTAAAAATGATAGGCCTTTAGCTTGGCGGGCCGCAGAGCGTCGTTGTTCTATCTCATCTCGTGATGTTACTAGTTTTTATAATGGCTTACTCCCACGATATAAGCGAATTTTTCGACTGATGCATAAATATTAGTATTTATGCTACTATAGTCTATCGCTATAGTTCTGCTATTTGGAAAATATTTTTTTTATGACGTCATTAACCAGCAAAAATGTCGAAATCATAAGACTCGGAAAAATAATGCGATTGATTGAGATTCTTTGAGCTAAGTTTCATCTCATTATCAGCATTAGTTAGATTTTATCAAATGACTTGTGTATGTTTTTTAAAAATTGTAAAAAAAGGAAAATAATCTAATTGAGTTGAATTTCTGTACAAGTGTATGCCATTACGTAATAAATAAGTACATCAAGTTTCGTTTCAATAAGACAAGTATATCTATGATTTTTGTTGGATCATAAAAGTTAAGCAGCATTGTCAGTGCTGTCTGGGTGACCGCTGAGAATGAAACGGATGCATTTATTATTTGAGGACGAGCAAAGCGAGTTCGAAGACGTGTTGAAGTATATTTTTGGCGTATTGTATATTCGTACTAAGGACGAACGAAGCGAGTCCGATGCAGGGACGATGAGCGTAACGAATCCAATGTGACGAGGAAAAGTTCAGAGGTACCCCGTACCCGATTTTTTACTTTACCTCATTTATATCGTAGGTGTAAACCAAAAGTTTTGTGCTCGCAAAAAATCTGAAATCCACATTTCTCTTGAACCCTCCGTTTTAGGAGGGTAACTCTAAAAACTACTCTAAAAAACTCTAAAAACTCTAGCAGAGTTTTTATGCTAGAGTGTTAAAACTCGGTACACAATCAATCTCTAGGTAATTGTTTGTACTTACATTTTTCTGTAATCCTCCCTTGCCTAAAAGCAATCCCATGTCTTTGCAGTCTTCCCATATATCAGCAAAGGGTTTCGAAGGTAATGGTTGTTTACTTTCTTTATTCACAACCAGTTCTATCCCTCCCATTAATCCTTTACCTCTCACGTCTCCAACAACCTGTAAAACATTATGATTAATATGTTTTCTCGTCTGTCGAAAATAGATTAGTATATATATTATTATACTATTATGTATACAAATAATTATTAGTATAATACATATAGTATAGGTCTATACTATAATATGTATACAACCTACAAAGACTTAGTAGTATTAGCATACGCAAAGCTCTGTCAGAAAAGATCATAAAAACGGCAATAACCATTTAAGTTAGAACCACTTTCAGTTCAAATTCAACCTTAAGAAAGACTAAAGTATAACACACGATTAAAACCAGTCAACAGCGTGGGAAAATAATGCGAGGGAGCCAATGAGGTTACTCCTAGATGTTAAACCACGCCCAACATTTTCATATCGGTCTAACCTCATTGGTCCCTCAACACTATTTTTCCACGATTTCAACCGTGTTATACTATAACAAGAGGAATATTTACGAATGAGGCTCACGGTTCGAAAAATTACATAAACGAAATACCGCACTAGTGGAAATGTCTACTTCAGAGAATCAGGGAGAGTACTAGATGTCAGGATTATCCTTCTTAATCTATATATTCTTTGGTTTCATATACTGTCTCATCAACTCGCTCCTATTTCATGCAAACTCTCTCCCTAGGTAAAAACTTTGCCTTTCTTTTATTCTTTAAAGTTTATTTCTGTTAAATATTTACTTAGTTTTACAGAGTGGTACATTTCAAATACATTACCTGTATGTACGTAGCATGAGCTGTAGCGATAAATCCCTACAAAGTCGACCACTAGGAGTTTAAATACCTAATTATTTTTTGTAATCATCTGGCATGCATGGTAATCTGATTACCAAAATGTGTTTTTCTACTGTAAGTTTAAAAAGTTAAATAGGAGCATACCATTATATGGATCATTTCTGAAACTGTGTCATATCCTGGACAATTTGACACCAATATAAGTTTATTTAAGTTGTTAAGCCTAGGAGCTAGTAAGTATTACTAGCTGGCCACGTCTCAACTTTTAAAGATAATTTAAGACTTAAAACTAAATGGTAAGGAGAAAATGCAGAAAAAGACAAAATAAAATTAAGTGTTTACTCGGCATAAAAAAATAATCATAACAGCCAAAATAAATGTAAGAAAAAATTAAGAAATGTCACAGTAAAACAATTTGTACTTGAGAAATAACTTTGGTTAAAAAGAAGAGTGATTTTAAAGTTAAAAAAAGAGATATTTAAAAAGGTTATAAAGAGATATGTTAACTTAATTAAGTTACAAAAAAATAAGTAAGATCCAAAGTTGTTTCTCAAGGTAATGAAAATGCTATATGAGGGTTTGTAACAAATTTCATAAAAAGAATAAAAGGTAAACTAAAGAAGGCAAAACAGAAAAAAAAAATGGTTAAAAAAGGTAGTATAATTTCTCAAAAATAAAAAAGGAATTTAAATTAAAAGAACAATATTATATTAAAGAATGTGTTATAAGCCCTCATAAATAATAATTTATAATAAAATGAGAAAATTATATAAAACACCTAATAAGAAATATCTAGAAGTGGGGGGGGGAGACTTCTGTAAGGTTCAAAATTAAAATGAAGAATATTAAATCACAGGAGATTTTTTATGATGATCAATCGGAGATTTCCTGGTTTTAGAATGATGAAGTTTTATATTTGAGAATATGAAGGTATGTGAGATAAATTAATTGTAAAGCTCAAAAGAAAGCTGCCAAAGATTGGTAAAGATGAGTCAGTTCAAAATAATGAAACGATCTTACTTGAAAAAAGGTAATCCAATGAAAATAAGTCTTGATATTGTTTTAAGATGTTCCAATAAAAGATGATGATAAAAAAGAGATGAAAGATGGTTGAGATGTGAAAATTATTGATGAAAGATAATATTAAAAGTCCATAGAGATGATTTAAAGATGGTGGAGAATGCTACCCAAAATCAAGGGGGCATTTACACATGTGCACTAAAACTATAATTTTAACTGCATAAAGATTCTAGTACGTTAATGTAACAAAAATTAAGTTGTGAATTTTAAACACATTGAATAAGTACTAGTAACTAGTGACTTCAAGTTAAAGTTGAATAAAAGTTATAAATTAAAGTTATAAAAGGTTACGAAATTATAAAAGTTATAAAAGGAAATGATATAATATGAACTGTCACTAGGAGTGTGCATTGGCAACTAACTAAATCACAAGCCTAGACAAGCTAGACAGGTGATCAAGGAAAGGGTAAGGAAAGATAAGATGAGATGGATAAGTAAAGGTTTAACTGCAGAGAAAATAGAAAGAGATAGATATAATAATGGATAGTGAAAACAAAGGTTAGAAGATAATTAATTATAGAAAATAAAGTAAACATAAGGATAGATAGAGTAAGTATTAAAGATAAATAAATAATAAACTCTGACCCCCCAGATAATTTAAAAGAAATGATAATAATAAAGATTTTAAAAGATATGTATGTACTTCTATAAAATAATAAAGAAATATTCTTAAAAAATAAAATTAAAATAAATATCTGAAAAAGATAGGTGAAATTTTATACAAAGCCTAAACATACCGCCCACCAAATTTCACCGAGGTTAAACTGGAGAGATGGTATTAGAGGTGTCTTCTGATGATGATGGAGGAGAAGAAGGACTTACAGCATCTTCTAAGGATACCAAGTTAACTACTGGACGCTTGTAAGTACCACCTTTACTAGTTTTAAGAGTCACCACTCGGACTATGCCATCAGTTCCTGGATGAACCTCTAATATTCTAGCTAGAGGCCAATCATGAGGTGAATGGTTAGAATCGGTCAAAAGGACGAGATCCCCAACTTTGATATGAGGTGAAGTTTTAGTCCATTTATGCCTCTGTTGAAGCGTATGCAGATATTCTTGACGCCATCTCACCCAGAACCTCTGTACGCGCTGGCGAATACGTTGCCACTGGTTGAGACGGTTGTCCGGAATATCATCCAAGTCCTCTTCTGGAATAGAAGTGATAGATGTCCCGATGAGGAAGTCCCCTGGTGTTAAGGGTCTCAGATCATTAGGATCAGATGAGCGAGGATGCAATGGTCTGGAATTCAATAGAGCTTCAATTTTGATGAAGGCAGTATTGAGATCACTCTCAGTATAAGCTCTATCCCCGAATGTCTTCTTCAAAAGAGCCTTTACGCTGCGCACTCCGGCCTCCCAAAGCCCGCCAAAATGTGGACTGTAAGGTGGATTAAAGGTCCATGATATACCCTTTAAGCTGGTATGATTGATGATTGAAGTTTGAGTCTCATGGTCCTTTATCCAATCAAATAATTCTTGAAAATAATTTGCTGCTCCAAGGAAGTTAGTTCCTTGGTCAGAAAATATTCGAGCTGGCACACCTCTCCTAGAAACGAACCGATCGAGAGCATCTAGAAAGCCTTCGGTTGAAAGTGAAGGGACGAGCTCGAGGTGCAGTGCTTTTGTTGAAAAGCACACAAATAAACAAAGATATGCTTTGGTAGCAGTAGCGGTGCGTCGACGTGACTCACGACACATGAAGGGACCCGCGAAGTCAACGCCAGTATGGTGAAAAGGACGATCTTGAGTGAATCTAGAAGTAGGTAAGTTTCCCATTTGTGGTGTTATTGTTTTCTTAGAGTATCTAATGCATGTTATACATGACCTCTTTCTTTGTTTTAGGAGACTTTTGAGAGCAGGTATCCAGTATCGTTGATTGATCATGGTTTGAAGAGCCTGAGGACCTATATGGAAGCAGGTACGGTGGTGATAATCGACTAACAGGTTGGTGAGATGACATCTTCGAGGAAGGAGAATTGGATGACGTTGATCGTAAGGTAAGTCAGCTTTAGATATCCTACCGCCCACCCTCAGCAATCCTACCTGGTCAACAAAGGCTCCCAGAGATAAAAGGAAGGCTGACCCAATAGGCTTGTTGCCAAAGGCCTCGGGATAAAAATGATGCTGATGAAAGGTAATCAATTTGATTTCATTTTCAAGATACTCTTGATGACCAATTGGACCAGAGTAGTAATCAGTTGATTTTTTGATCTTAGCAAGTACGCGATAGATTATTGCAAATGATCTAATGAGTCTAGAGTAAGAACTAAAACGTTCAATAAGGGTGAAAAAGTCAGATGATATTGTGATGGAAGAAACTAAAGATATTTCACTTTGCTCTTTAATTTCAGGCAGATCCTTTGAGTCGATATTAAGAGGTGCAGTCGGCCATTCTTCTTTCAGGAAGGTGAATCCATGAGGGTCCAGACCACCACAAATGATGGTTAACTAGCTTTGATGGTAGAAGCCCTCGCGAGCCACAGTCAGCAGGATTGTCATTAGTTGGTATATACCGCCAAACATCCAAACCTACTAACTCCAAAATCCGAACAACTCGATGAGCAACAAATATCTTGAGTAAGTGAGCTGGAGTCCTGAGCCAAGCTAGCACTGTTGATGCGTCAGTGAAGAAGGTAAATTTAGATATGTTTAAAAGATCACGGAAGCGTTGAATTGAGACATATAGTTGAGCTAATAACAAGGCAGAACAGAGTTCTAACCTGGGTATGGTTAAGGTTTTAATTGGAGCCAAACGAGTTTTCCCTTTAAGTAAATATGTAGAAGAAGTCCGTCTTGACGTTCAACAAACAAGTAAATACAGGCACAAAAGCCTTTGGATGATGCGTCGCAAAATCCGAAAAGTTGAAGAGATGAGTTGGTATCGTGATTTAAAAATCTAGGTATTCTAATTTCAGAGATGTAGGTGAGTTCAGAGATAAAGTTTGACCAAAGTCTCTCTAAAGACTCTGGAATCTTCTCATCCCATCCAATGGAAGCCTTCCAGGTCTCTTGGAGAATAGTTTTGGCAAGAAAAGTTATAGGTGATAAATACCCTAATGGGTCATAAATTTTGCCAATGGCAGATAAGATCCCTCTCTTGGTGTAATATCAGCTCAGGTTGAGATATAGAATAGGACAATTCATCTTTTCTTGGATCCCAAACAAGACCTAAGATCTTGACTGAAGTATCCTGATCGTCTGATAAGTCGACTACACTTTGAACTTGGTCTTGATTCTCAATAAGGGCTGGGCAATTGCTCATCCACTTGCTGAGTTTAAAGCCTCCTTTTTTGAGGAGGTCGATAAGTTGTTGTTTCAAAGCTTTAGCTTGTGGCACTGATGATGATCCTGTAGCCACATCATCTACATATGTGTCTTCAGCCAAAGCAGTGACTGCCAAAGGGAAGGATGCACCTTCATCTTCGCTAAGTTGTTTAAGGACACGGATAGAGTGGTATGGAGAGCTGGTAACACCATAAGTCACTGTTGTAAGTTCATATATCTCAATCGGATCTTCAGGATTAAACCTCCAAATTATTTGTTGGTATTTCCTATCAGAAGGATGAATATCTATCATCCTGAACATTTTCACAATATCACATGTGAATGCCACAGGATGTCGCCGAAAACGTAGTGTTATGTCACTGATGTCGCCTTGTAGCTTTGGTCCTACATGCAGATGGTGGTTGAGTGATCCTTTAGAACTGCGAGCTGAGGCATCAAAAACTACACGCAGTTTCCGTTTATCAAACTCTCCTTTGTACACTGGGTGATGAGGTATAAAGTAAACTCCGGGTTCTGACGCAGGTATTATGTGACCCATGTCTCTATACTCCTTCATAAACTGATGGTAATCTTCTTTAAGTTGTTGGTCCTTTCTCAATTTTTGTTCTAAATTATAAAATCGAGTGAGTGCTTGTTGTTTAGATCCAGTGAATTCTAAAGGAGGTGGTGATGAGTTGAAAGGTAAGCGAACCATATACCTACCCGAAGGTAAGCGGGAATGGGTAGAAATAAAATGGTTCTCACACTCCTGTTCTTTAGGAGATAATTTAGGAATATTAGAAACAACTTCTTCAGTTTCCCAAAACTTGTTCATAATCTGAGCAATGTCTTGAGTCGATGTCGTGAGTAAAGATGTAGATGGCAGAGTAGAACTGATGTTGTTAAACTTCAGTTGACCTATGATGATATGTCCAAAGATAGTATTGATAAGATGAGGTTCGTTGTTTGATATGATGATAGGAGCACTAGTCACAATGCTTCCAAACATGTTAGCACCAGCCAAGAAGTCTACAGGCCCAGGTTTCCAAAACTCTGGGTCTGCTAACTGGTAAGATGAAAAGCGTTGTTGAACACTAGAAGGTATGGGTCGCTGAGGAAGGTTAAAGGTGATAGAAGGAACTACGTCAGCATAAGAGAAGAGTTCAGGTGAAGACGAAGTCCTTGGTCTGATGGTACAAGGTACTTTGTTCTTAGAAGTGAAGGCTGGATTAGAGCCAACACCTGAGATACATTGTTTTGATTCGACTAAATCAAAACCTAACATTGATGCACACCGTTCTGTTATGAGAGAAGATTGACTGGCTGAGTCAACTACAAGTCTCAAAGGCACATAATTACCAGAGCAGTCTTTTATTAAG
This sequence comes from Microvelia longipes, assembly GCA_018340805.1. NCBI lineage: Eukaryota > Metazoa > Arthropoda > Insecta > Hemiptera > Veliidae > Microvelia > Microvelia longipes. The sequence goes on from JACMZG010000079.1 coordinate 103,366, forward strand.
GCCAGGACAGTGCCTAAAAGAACATCACTACTGGAGGTAGAAGTACAAGTCACGGTTGTAGGTAAAGTTGGCGTTGGAGCAGCAACAGGTTGATTGTTTTGTTGAGGTTGAGTAGCACTTGAGTTGTTGATAGCAGGTGTAGGTTGAGGTAGATGCAATAAAGAATGATGACGAAGATTGCAGTGTGTACAGGTACGTAGAGAAGGGCAGTCTAAAGTACGGTGATAAGGATACAGACAGTTTCTGCACCCCCTCCACTGTCTGTCTCTCAACATTTTCAGGCGATCAGATGGTGAAGCACCCTTAAATGTGTTGCATTCCCGTAACATATGGTTTTGACCACAAATGAACAAGGATTAGTAGATTGAGTACGACTAGAAGGTAAATGTTGATTAGTAGGCTGATGTTGTGAGGTGGGTTGAAACCGATTAAAAGCCTTGTTTTGATAATTTGATTGATGTTGATTAGTTAAACGAGGTTTGGAAGAATTACTAGCTGTACCAGTGAGTAAAACAGCATTAGCAGGTTTAGAAGAATCTGTTGGTTGTAACTTATTAGGAGAAAACTTAGGATCTTTCTTCTTGTTGTTAGGCAATGAACTTTGACCCTGTTGTTTTTGATCAGCAGCCATTTCAAGTGCCAGGTACCTATCCTCCACAAAGTTCTTCAAGCTAGAGTAAGTTGGATACGGAACCTTAGAATTAGCTACTTCAAAGTCCTCTCTGGTCTTCTGGTCAAGGCATCTAATTGAAAGTTCAAATAAAACAAATTCAAATTTATTAGATATAGTTAAGTTTTCTAAGGCTGATACACTCTCAGAAACTTTTAATAAAAATGATTTCAACATTTCAATTTGAGACTTATTGGTTGGAGGTTTATAAGATATAAGTTGGTTAAGATATGATGAGGCTAACTTCCTTGGATGGTTGTAATGCTTAATCAGGAGTTCCCAAGCCTGATCGTAATTAGCATCACAAACTGGTATGTGCTTAATCAGATGTAAGGGGTGATCTTGTAGAGACCCTGTTAAAAAGTGAAATTTCTCGATTGGAGCATAGGCTTCATTATCGTGAACCAGGCTCTTAAATGTATCCCTATACATAGGCCATAAACTTAACGAACCCTTAAAAGTTGGTAAGTTCACCTTTGGAAGTCTAGCTCTAGAACCAGTGATGGTAGAGTTGGCAGCAGTAGCCTCTCTCAAAGCTGAAGCTAACTCTGAAACAGCAGCAGTATTCCAGTTAGTCATCATATCTTGATTGCGAGCAGATATCATACCCTTAACATAGTAGTAATGTGTTCGAAATAATCTCACATCTTGCTGTTCCTGAGCGTTTGGAAACTCTCCTTGAAGCCCTCGTGTAGCATAAAGTTCAATAAGTTGATCAAGATATGAACCAAAAATACTAAAGACAGGATCTATTCTACTAATCATACCTTCAAGCATGCGCTGGTCTTCTGCTGAGTCAGTAGCTATCACTGCAAAATCATAAATTTCTTTCATTTCATCTCTGCATGATTTTAATTTATTTTTCAGAGTTGCTGCCTGCTGGCCGTATGTTTGCCCTTGTGATAGAGAACCAGGAGGATCCATTGTAGGCATGGTGATGGTAAAGATGAAATAAGATGGTCAAATAAGATAAACAAACAGGTAAGTATTTTTGAAGAATGATACAAAACCTTAAAATTAAAAAAGGCTATGAATAAAGAAGGTTTAGATGTAAATAATATAACCCAAAACAAATAAGTTAGATAAAGATGAGCAAATGATGTATGATCATAAAAATATCAGGTAAATCAATAATATTATTGATAAGTGATTAGGAATAAATAAGATAATAATCAGAATAGGTAATAATTAATATTAAGTCATAGAGCATAAAATAAAGAGCTATGAAAATCCCCACAGAGAAAAAATAGTAATGATAAAAAATAAGGAAAAATAATAATGATAAAAAATAAGGAAAAAATAATAATGATAAAAAATAGGAAAAATAATAATGATAAAAATAAGGAAAAAATAATAATGATAATAAAGTTTGAGTACAAAAAATTATGGATGTAGTTTGGTAAATATTGAGGTACAGGTAATACTAGGCAGAATAAACTACATAAAATAAAATAATTTTTCACATAAATCTGGAAGAATATTAATTTAAACTTCAAAGGATAACACGAGTAAACTCTTAATAAGAGGAAAATGATTTTACTATTTAATTTTAAAAAAAAAAAAAAAAAAAAAAGCTTATGTTAAGCCTAGGAGCTAGTAAGTATTACTAGCTGGCCACGTCTCAACTTTTAAAGATAATTTAAGACTTAAAACTAAATGGTAAGGAGAAAAATGCAGAAAAAGACAAAATAAAATTAAGTGTTTACTCGGCATAAAAAATAATCATAACAGCCAAAATAAATGTAAGAAAAAAAATTAAGAAATGTCACAGTAAAACAATTTGTACTTGAGAAATAACTTTGGTTAAAAAGAAGAGTGATTTTAAAGTTAAAAAAAGAGATATTTAAAAGGTTATAAAGAGATATGTTAACTTAATTAAGTTACAAAAAAATAAGTAAGATCCAAACTTGTTTCTCAAGGTAATGAAAATGCTATATGAGGGTTTGTAACAAATTTCATAAAAAAGAATAAAAGGTAAACTAAAAGAAGGCAAAACAGAAAAAAAAAATGGTTAAAAAAGGTAGTATTAATTTCTCAAAAATAAAAAGGAATTTAAATTAAAAGAACAATTTATATTAAAGAATGTGTTATAAGCCCTCATAAATAATAATTTATAATAAAATGAGAAAATTATATAAAAGACCTAATAAGAAATATCTAGAAGTGGGGGGGGGGAGACTTCTGTAAGGTTCAAAATTAAAATGAAGAATATTAAATCACAGGAGATTTTTTATGATGATCAATCGGAGATTTCCTGGTTTTAGAATGATGAAGTTTTATATTTGAGAATATGAAGGTATGTGAGATAAATTAATTGTAAAGCTCAAAAGAAAGCTGCCAAAGATTGGTAAAGATGAGTCAGTTCAAAATAATGAAACGATCTTACTTGAAAAAAGGTAATCCAATGAAAATAAGTCTTGATATTGTTTTAAGATGTTCCAATTAAAGATGATGATAAAAAAGAGATGAAGATGGTTAATGTGAAAATTATTGATGAAAGATAATATTAAAAGTCCATAGTGATGATTTAAAGATGGTGGGAATGCTCCCAAAATCAAGGGGGCATTTACACATATGCACTAAAACTATAATTTTAACTGCATAAAGATTCTAGTACGTTAATGTAACAAAAAATTAAGTTGTGAATTTTAAACACATTGAATAAGTACTAGTAACTAGTGACTTCAAGTTAAAGTTGAATAAAAGTTATAAATTAAAGTTATAAAAGGTTACGAAATTATAAAAGTTATAAAAGGAAATGATATAATATGAACTGTCACTAGGAGTGTGCATTGGCAACTAACTAAATCACAAGCCTAGACAAGCTAGACAGGTGATCAAGGAAAGGGTAAGGAAAGATAAGATGAGATGGATTAGTAAAGGTTTAACTGCAGGGAAAAATAGAGAGAGATAGATATAATAATGGATAGTGAAAAAAAGGTTAAAGATAATTAATTATAGAAAATAAGTAACATAAGGATAGATAGAGTAAGTATTAAAGATAAATAAATAATAAACTCTGACCCCCCATAATTTAAAAGAAATGATAATAAAAGATTTTAAAAGATATGTATGTACCTATAAAATAATAAAGAAAATATTCTTAGACAAAATAAATTAAAATAAATATCTGAAAAAGATAGGTGAAATTTTTATACAAAGCCTAAACACCAGTAATATTTCTCAAACCTTTATTTCTTCCATACAATGTACTATGATTTATGTACCAGTAAGCTTATTTTTAATTATAAGTAGGTAATGATTTTTATCATTACCAAACGATTGCTCGGGAAAAAATTACCGTAATTTAACGATTACCAAATAAATAACTTGGTATTTGTACTTCCAGAGGAGCGGGAAGGAGGTGTTAATATCGGGACTGTCCCGCCGAAATCGGGACGCCTGGCAACCCTATGTGGGCGGAGGCTACCTTGCCTGATTTTAAAAAAATATTTAAATATGTATAACTTAAAAATATATAACTTCTGAAATCGTCTTACCTCAAATTCATCTCTTAAAGCTGCTAATTTTTCCAACATGTAAGTCCCTACTATTGCTGAATTATTTTGTAAATTTTCTTCTTCTATTACCTATAAAATAAAACTACATAATTAAAGGAACGAAGAAAAGAGTCTCTCCACAAAAACAATAATTTATTCAAAGCGCTTTCAACCTAACATGAGGCCATCATCAGTGCCAGATATAACATAAAGAAAAAAACGGCTAAGAGAAAGACATTAATTAATAAAGACATTTTGACTGCTAATTATTACCAGATAGTACAATTAGACCTAAAGGGTTATTTTGTATTAGGTTTTCAGCTCTATAGCAAAATATACAGGGAGCTTCTATGATAACAGACAGACAACTTTGTGAAAACCATTTATGAGGTCGGCAAAACACCTGAAACGGATAATTCAGGTGATATCCCGATTTTGGATTTTTTTACAATCACATCACTTTTGCTTTATTCATACGGTATAAATGAGGAAAAGTAAAAATTAAATGATAAGTAAAAATCCTTTTTCCCATTTCTTAATTTTTCTATTCTTTATTACTTAATGTTTCTCCCGAATGTTAACTAACTTAAATAATATGAGAATGTTTGTTACCTGTAACGTCGTCATTCCAACTGTACAAGCGATTGGGTTACCCCCGTAAGTATTGAAATGATCCGATCTTCCTAATGCTTGAGCTATTTTTGGTGTCGTGATTACAGCTGCTATTGGATATCCATTTCCCATTCCTTAAACAAAAAGGAAGTTAGTTGACTAAACGAAGTTAGTCAATTTTTATCATTATAAAGTCTTAATTAATCCTCCACCGTGCACTGCGTGAGAGCTTAACCGTAATAATAGAATTTCTTGAACTATTTATTGTTAACTCAAGATTAACTGTTATTGATTGGTCTAAATCACGGAGGCTTTGAGTATGCTTCAACTGGACCTTAGTCGAGATGATAATATTATTTGTATCCGGTGGGTCTTAGCGATACCTGATTTTTTTATAAAAAAAATCAATGTTTTATTGATTTAAAACATTTTAAACATAAGCGGAGCTGGCGGAGCGCCCAGTAATTGATGAGTTTTTTAGTTATTTAATTGTTTTTACTCTCTAATAGGTTGTACATTGATATGTAAAACCTATATATCGATGTACTTATATGTAGGTAGTACATATTTAAAAGAATAAAATAAATGAAGATGTATACAGAGAACTCTCATATATGTCAATGTGTACTGTACGTATCAACTCAACTCTAACTGAGTTTGTCCCCTTAGTCAATTCTTAATGACTTAGATGTCGTCAGCGTATAGTTTATGATCATTAATAATAATAATAATCCCCATTTGTGATTGCATCCTATTGTCTCCTTACTTTATTCTTTCTCATTGATGTTTTTACCCTTCATATCTCGCTAAAGCTTACCCTTTGCCATTGTGACTATGTCAGGTGTAACACCATGCATTTCAAATCCCCAAAAGTGCGCTCCTGTTCTGCCGAAACCGGTCTGTACTTCATCAGCAACGCATAATCCTCCGTTAGATCTTATTAATTCATAAGCTTTCTTTAAATATCCTTTGGGGAATTGTATTGTGCCACCAATGCCCTATAAAAATGATAAAATCTGTCACATTATGATGGTACATAAAATGATGTGCGACATATGAAATGGTTTTTTTTCTTTCATTATTTATGTAAGATCTGTATCATTCCTCATTTCCTGTATCATTAATCTGTGTCATTCCAGTTGTTTTCATTGTTAGTCCTATCCGTCAGAGTTCTGTCAGAATGGCTGAGGCGTTTCACTTCACATCCTCTCAGATAAACAGTAATACCTGTTTCCGCTAGGGTTCAAATCTATTTTACTTGTTTCAGTGTTTTAAACCAGTGAGGTAGTTGGTAACGAAGCCCCAAATAGTAAAGTTTGGAAAAGTGTTTTCCTTCTCCTCTGTAATTTGAAGTCCAATCTGTCAAGTGTAATTTAAGCATGTTATGCAGCAGTAATTGGATTATGATCAAGAAAGAATATAAAGTAAATTAAATATCAAGGGCTGCCGTTAAAATGGGCCGTTTGTTTCAAGTACACGCTTATTGTTAAGCGCAACTTAAGGTTCAACAATCAGTTATCGTAGAGTCGCCATTTACTAATCATTGGATTAGTAAATTCAATAATAGTCATCGTTGGATTTAAGAGTGTGTAATTGCAATGATCTAGTAATTGTAAAATGTGAATTTTTAAGTCTCCCAGTTCTTTTTTTGAATTCCCTAAATTAGTTTGTTCCTATTTGTTGTAAGGAATTGAGATTGGAAAAAAGGACACAACGACAGAGTCTATTTTTCTGGCTTTACCTTCCCACCTTATTACTACCACTACTACTGATTCTAAGAAAATTACGCTCTTGAGTTTGTCAGAAAATTAAAGTCGTGTAGATATATCTTATTATTTAAAAATGTGTAAAATTCAAAAAATACTAACTTCTTGTTATAATAAGAAGTTAGTATTTTTTGAATTTTCATGGGATAATATAATTTCTTGAAAAGTGGTGCACAGCAAAAGCTGACTGAGAATAATATATATTATATTATAGCCATTAACTGCCAATAATACCCAGGTAGCTCTTTTTATAATAGAAATCAATTGGAATGGGTCCACAAATTCAACTCTATATGCGACATGTTAGGTTCTCCAAATGAGTTACCTATTGGCTAGTAGGTAATTACCTGTATTGACTCGGCAAAGAACGCCGCTACTTTTCCCCTAGGTAATGAATATTTAAATACTTCCTCCAACTGCTCGTAGTACATAGTTGCAGCTTTACATTTATCGCCTGATTCGCAGTCACATTCTCTAGAAACAAACAAATTTTAAATTATCTTTGTATTAAAAATCAATAATTTTATTTTGTTTATTTCAAATTCTCTGAAATCAATCACAAATTTATTTCAGATAAATATACGTAAGATATAATTGATGATAAGGCACTAGTGTTTAAAAACATTTTGTTTAGCTTTATTTTTTCAAGATCCCTGGAAGTGATAATAATTTATGTTACTACGATAATTAGCACAGCAAAATTGTGTAAAAACTCTGTCCGTGCATCAAAATTTCTTTTGTTACTATTTTTTAGTAATTATATCGGGTGTAACATTTTAGATGCTCCAACATTAAATCCTTAAAAATATAAGAGGAACACATGGCTCTACACTTTTTAAAATGGTTTCTTCTCCCAGTAAGTTGATTCCTATGAGAGACTTTTATTATGACATTTTCTTCACCACTTTTGGTAACTATAAAATCCATAGAAGTTGATAGTCATATAATCATATTCCAGAAATATGTAATCAAGCTATAGTTAGCCATACGTTGTGAGTTAGAACAAAAATCTAATGGGTCACTTTTCAAAGTGATTCATTGTCTAGGAACATGTTTTTTCTACATTTTTTAAGGATGTAATTTTGGTGCACCTGAAATGTTCTACCTGATTTAAATGTTATTAAGTTTTGGCCACATATTCTCAAAGGGTTTCAGATCTACATTGGCTGCTAAAACAATGACATGATTCTGCTAATTTACCTTGTTGTTTGAACGGGACTGTCCCTGCATTTACAACCTCCCCATAAACCTCTATAGACATCCGGATTCATTGCCTGGAAATGAAAGTATAGACGTTAAATAAACCAGAATAAAACGAAATGGTGTAATACACTTAGAAAGAATGTATCTCATTCTTTCTATATTTAGGAGATGTCCCCATGGTGTAATAGTTAGCTATTGTGCCTTTAACCCAGATATTCCGGGTTCAATTCTAGTCGAGCTTCCGAGGGGTGGAAAGCCTTACATGTGTCGTCCTTCTAAAGGAGCTATAGGACGGTGACGGTGATATCGAGCCTGCACTATGTCAGTTACTCCTAAAAGTTCCCAAGAAGAAACTTAGAACCAAACATCCAATTCCCATTTTTACCACTGCTCCTTTGTCAAAATTCTCAGCAATTGAAATTTAGTATATAACATAACTATTCCTTCCGTATGATTATTTACTAATTATACTATCAACATTCTAGTACAATGTTATTCGTCAAATGCGTAAGTCCAAGTTGATCGAATGCAGGATTTCCATCGTCATAAGTCAATTGCGTCCGTTGTCTTGGCCCATCGTCTGCCCACTTTCTTTAACGTAATGTAACGATGAATCGGTGTCGCAATAAAGACTTATTTACATTATAGCGGCTTGTCTTTTAATTCCCCTTAAGTTTACCGGTGGGGGGAATTACGTTACGTAGATTTTATGTCTGTATTTTAATTCAACGGAGGATTTTAGTAGTTTTTCTCTTTGGGACTTAATTTACCGGGCTTCTAGGGAGCCTCGTCCCACAAAATTGTGAGGAACTTTAAAACTTTCACCTCTCCAGGAATTTAAGGATTTAACTCACCTCAGCGTGGTAACATTAATATTAAAACTCCTACGCTACAAGCCACGCCTATTTGCGGGGCCTTTCCATTTTTTCTCCTCTATTTTTACCTACCAAAGTACAATTTAAGTCCAACTAACTGGAAGTTTTTTAGGTGACTTAAATGGCACATGGTATTTAACATTGAAACTGGTTAACGAACAATTTTCAAGCTGCTCTTTTAAAAGGAAACTTACGTGGTGAATACCGTGCGATACAGGCATTTCATATCTCATTGTTGACATAGCCGTTATACCCATTGTTGTCGGGCTCATGCCATGGTAAGCTCCTCTCAGCGATATTACATCGTGATTACCTGTGTATACCCTGGTGACAAAAATTAAAAAAACTACGTATTACGTATGCTTCATTATGACCCATAATTTATTAACTCCTTGTAGCGCAACTGGTTCATTTAATAGGTTTGTTACCATAAAAAAGCTATACTACAACTAATTGATGCATAGTAGGTGTTGTAAATATTGGTAAATGTGCGCATAATTCGAAAGGTCATCATAGAATTAAAATGTGAAAAACTTTGAACAATGATGTTGAAAAAGGAAAAACTCGTTGGCAAAAGTATTGGTTTTAGATAAGAACTTTCAACAAGCGACAAATGGTTTCTTTTGACAACATTTCTTCAGTAATTTGTGCTTTTATGCCATATCTCCAATGGCCTAAATTCAAATATGACCAAGATGTCATCCAAATTGGGTGTACCATTTTTACTTTTCCTCATTTATACCGTAGAAAAAGTAGGAAAAGTAGGAAAGTAAGAAGAAAGTAAGTAAGTAGGAAAGTAGGAAAAGTATTGTTTGAACTAAAAATCATAAACCGAGATATGACCTGAGTTATCCATTCAGGGATTTTTTAAGACCTGAAAGTTGCCTGTCTGTATGTCTGTCTGTTATCATTGTAGCTACCAGTGTATTTATCCATATTATTTAATAACAGCTCCCCAATAAACATTATTATTTGGTCACCTTTATTTAAAAATGTTGAAAGGCACTTAATTGCCCATAAGTGTTACAATTAAGTTTTATAAATGAAAACATTCATTTATTTGAAGTCGAAGTGGAAATTTATTGAGACAGAAAGTATATGGAGTTTTTTAGTTGAAAGTTTAGAAAGACATCATTTTTACTAAATATATTTAAGATTGTTTTTAACTTTTCCGGCAGGTACAGAAAGGTCCTGTCTCTGTCTAAATAGTTTCCATTTCAGCCATTGAGTGCTAGATCAGGTGGTTACCGTCAGCTAGAGCCAAAGTACGGGCAGTATTCTACCTCTTTAATCCTTTCTAGCTTACAGAATAACTACCTATCCAGTGGTTCCTCTTAGTAAACATGATCCTTGACATAAGTCTCTTTGGTCACTGTTTCTGAAAACGGGATTTCACCTGGATAGAAGACCTCCTAATTAGTTTTCGCAAACTTGTCTGTCAGTACTGTATCATTCCTAATTATCAATCAAAAACGGCGTTGTTGATATCAATTGTGACTTTTTCAAACTAAACTTGGCTTTTTTACTATCGTGTTTATTTAGAGCGGAAGGGGGGATTTCGTTACTTTCTTTAAAGTTATATTTTTAACTCACTTACCTTGCTAATAGTAGTGCCATATCATTGGCTTCCGAACCGGAATTTACAAAATATACAACTTTCAAATCCCCTGGTAATTTGGAAGTCAATAACTCTGCATATTCGTACAACCTAGGTGTTTGGTAGATGTTTGTCGTGTGCCATAACCTTTTCATTTGTGACATAGCTGCTTCGTTTACTTTACTAGAAAAGAATAGGGTTATAGGGCAGGTTTATAAAGGGTTCTAAAATGTATATAATTTGATACTACCGTGTTAAGCGAAATATGAATAGTTGACACGATATAAATGTTTAAGATACACCTAGGAAATGTAGGAAGAAAAATGCAATGCTACATCTGGGAACTGTTACATCAATCGATATTTGTCATTACTGATGGCTCTATAATGTCATGTCCCACTCTGTTTCGTTACGTCTAACTCATCTGACCGAGCCGAAACTCACTCTGAACTCTCTCTGAAGTGAATTTATCCAGAGACGATCGGTGCTTTCTCTTACCCCAATCATCCGTGGCAAGCAAACATAAATCATTTAATGCCACTGGTTTTGCAAACCATAAATATTTGACATAATATGATTGTGCGAGAGACCCCTTATGTAGCAAGCTGAACCCTAAACACAATTACACTATAAACAATAGTTGTAGTATGACACGAGGTTGAAATCAGTTGACAGTGTAGGAAATGTGTAAAGGAACCAATGAGGTTGGTCTGATATGAAATTGTGGGCGTGGTTTAATATCCAGGTCTAACCTCATTGGCTCACATTATTTTCCCACGCAGTCAACTGATTTTAACCTGTGTCATACCATAACAAACCACAAAAAAGTTGGTCATTTTATATTGTTTCTCTCTTCTTCAATATTTAGGGTAACCTAGTGGTTACCCTAAAGATTAAGGTTAATTATTTCTGCTTAGTGTTTCTTAAACATCCGATGGACAAAAAATGATTTACCTAACCTGAACACTCTCTTGGAAGAGATTACACAGAGCCCCGGAAAATATAATTAAAGAATCTCAATATTACTAGAGGATGGTCCCTCTAGTAATATATCTCTATGGATCAAGTAGAATGTGCTTTTCAACCTTGGAAGGTGGTATGTTATAGTGAAAAATGTATTCTTATGTTATTTCACGTTTAGCCTCTCCCTATGATTAAATTTACTAAAAATCAAATACAGATGTATTGCTAGAAGTGACACACCCTATCTCAATGCATTGGGAGACTTGAACAATTTTTTTGGGCTCTCCAGGCTCTTTGTAACTCATTAAAACCACTTTAAAGGCAAAGAGACATACTTAGAGGGAGGACTTCGGCAAAATAACAGTGATAATGGGATAGAAGTAAAACAGTTTTCATTGGGTGTCATAACGGTATTTACTCCTACTAGAGCATCGCCTAGAGGGACAAGAAACTCCTCACCCTCTACATACTACTATAGTCAACAAAAATGACATCCTTAACCTGCAATATATGACTCAGCGGAAATTTCGAGAAATCATAAAACGCAGACAAATTTAGCGATAAATTTGAGATTTGGTGCACACGTAGACGTGTATAAAATTGACATATGTGCCAAGTTTCATTTTATTATCAGCCTTAGTTCAATTTTATTCAAATGACAATTATTAAATTTCGTACAAAAGTAGTATATCATGATTTTTTGTTTCATCATAAAAGTAAGCAGCATCGAGCGTGGTCAATGCCTAATGGGTGTCGCTGGGAATGAAACGGATGTATTTACTATCTGAGGACGAGCTAAGCAAGTCCCAAGACGTCGTATTGCAGTAAGAAATTTAACGATTTGTATACTCTGAGGAAAAGCGAAGCGTGTCGAAGTAGGGCGGATGAGCGTAGCATCTGATGTAATAAGGAAATTTCCCATTGACCCACCCATTTGTGCTTTATTTTTTTTTAATTTTAACGTTATTATATAATAGGCAAGAGCCCCAGGGGAGTTTTGTTAATAAAAAGTGTAATGGCTGAAGACCGGTCTCAATTTTTCGTAAATATCTTCCTGAACAAGGATCTGCAATTCTGCCGACTCGTATCGGATGGGGTCCCTGGCAGAACGCACTTTACAGGTCAAATTTCCACCCAAGTTAACAAACAGTGTAATGGCTTGGAACCGGTCTCTAAATTTTTCGTAAATACCTTCCTAAACAAGGATCTGCAATTCTGACGACTCGTATCGGATGGTGTCTCAGGCAGACCTTTGACCCTAAAGTGCGCGTTCTGCCTGGGAACCCCCATCTGATACGATCGCGGCGAGTTGCAGTTCCTTGTTCAGGAAGGTATTTACGAAAAATTGCGACCGGGTTCCAGCCATTACACTTTTGATTAACAAACCCCCTGGGCTCTTGTCTATAAGTTACTGTTATTTTGTTTTGTTAATTTGATTATATTTACAGTAGAAGGTGTTCTGGTTACTTTATCATTGTTTCAATATTCAACCAATAGATTTATGCTAAAAACATAAATTGGTTAACGTCTAGAAGGAATACTTACGGATGACAGTGTCCCACACTAATGGTCACTATACCACTAAACATGTCTAAATATCTTTTGCCCTGGTGATCAAACAACCATTGCATGTATCCTTCATGTATAAGCAATGGTTTCTTATAGTATGGTTTAATGCATGGTACTACGTGATCCTGTCGGATTTTCTGCACATCTTCATATTCTGGACCCTAGGCACAACAAAATGGATTAAAATAGCTGGTGATACAAAACATATAAATGTACGATAAACGGTTGTAAACCACGCTATTTGGTTTAATTTAACATGCCAGTTATTTACTTCCTTATTTATACCGTAGGTTAGTAATATATCCAAGATGGAAACAACGCGATTTCTGTCAGACCTGGCATGTAGTTCACATTTTGTCCACCAGGGAGTTGACTCTAATTTTCCCATGGGCGCGGCCATTTTGTTTTTACCCTGGTAAATGTAAACAAAGTTTACAGTACTCAAAATTTTTGGTTCTATTGCATTTATTTGTACATTTTAGTATATAATGTTAATAATTTGTGTAAGAAATACGTTTTTGCCTCATCCAATAGAGCTTTAAGTGCAAATCTTTAAATACTAGGTTTGGTTTAATTTACTTAAAACGTAAATTCTTAAAGGCTCATGCGCAGTTATTCCAATTTTAGCTATTTTTGAAAGAATAAAATGTCTGAATTTTTTACACAGGTTAGTATAGGAGTTTCCCTACTCGGTTTATATATTACTTTACTGTATATGAAAGTATATATATGTATATATTATATATATATATAATATATATATATATATATATATATATATATATATATATAAGTATATATATGAAATGTATTATGTATGAAAAACAATGCAAAACCGGGAAGTTATCTGATTTATCCGTTTCAGGTGTTTTTAAGGCCTTACAAGGTTTCATAAAATTGTCTGTATAAGGGTGTGTGTCGATTTTCATCATAACTTCCAGTGTATTTATGTCAGAGAGTTTAAAGTGGGAACAGAAATCAGTCTATAGGTGTAGTTGGGCCATCTGGAAAATAATTTTTTTATGACGTCCCTAAAAAATTATTTGTTACAATTTAAAATTTATGAATTGAAATTCTTTCCACACTGTACAAGAGATTTTTTATAGATTATTTTTTACTAATTTGTCAAATCTTTTCTTTCAAGGGCTCTTATTTTCTTCCTTAGTACCAGTTGTGGATTGAGCCAAAAAGCCCGAGGAGGTTTTGGCCTAAAAAAGGCCCTAACCTACATCTTAAGGGGCCCAAAAGGTGAGGAGATCCCTATTTGCTTTTCAAGTAGAGGGGTCCATTTTTACAAGAGTAGTATAAATGATTATATCAAGCTTAATTTAATTAATTAGACTTAATTAATTAATTATTGTGGTCTAATTAAAATTAACTTCAACTAATTATTTAATTAATTTCTAATTAATTACCTTCGTTAACTTAAAGATCAAAATATAACTACATCTAGAGCCCTTTCATGCTGCTATAGAGCCCTGATAGAGTATGCTATCTAATGTTATAAATATATTACATAATTATAATGAATTCATAAATTTGTATACTATAACTTTAAAAATGTTTTATGTTGATAATTTGTTATGTTTTTATTTTGGCTGAGGGGCCCAAGGAGGGCTGCCGCCCTCAGGCCAGTCCGCCCCCGCTGAGGACGAGCGAGCGAGTCTGAAGACGTGTTGCATCCGATGTGATGAAGAAAACTTCCGAGGTACCCGTACCTAATTTTTTCATACCGTAATAGGATTCTAAAGTTTTTGGAAAAATGTCTGCTTAGTCATACAAGCTAATACTAGACGTTAATGTGAGTTATCGTTTCCAACATAGAGATGTACTAGAGGGGGCATAGCCTAATCTTAATACATTGAGAGGCCTGAAACGTCTTTTTAGGTCATTCAGGGGCTCTGTGTAACCTTATTTTGAAGCTGCCTCTAAGATGAAGTTTAAGGTTATAACAAAATCAATTGTTGTCGGCTTTTCCCGCATTGTTTGGGTTTTGTTTCCTACTGCAAACGTTGTATTATACAATGAGTTACTGTGTTTTTTTAATGTTCATTTTATCATATTAATAATCTAGGGTGTTTCAGGTTACTTGTTTGATGTTTCAAAATTCAACTGATAAAGCCCCTCTAGTAATAATATATCTATGATCTTCAATATGAATTCCTAAAAACGAAATTCGCTAAAGCAACACTGTATTTTAGCTGTATACATTTGAAACGTGGCTCTTTTATTGTAGACGTTGTTTTGATTGGTGTTATAAAACTTATACATCAAAGGTCCTATGGTAGGATTAATTAATTCAAGTCCTGACTTATTATTTGCAGAACGATGCATGTCTTTTTCCACTTAACTGAGACACCCTATGAGAAACGTTTTTACAATAAGAAGAACTACAATGTTTTACTCCGTTTTAGGTTTTATTATCTCTGGTTTTACTAACGTAAAAATAATGTGTACAATGAGTAATAAGTTCTTTATTTAGATTTATATTATTGGTGTAAGTTGGCAACACTGAATGAAATGTCATTAGAAGGTTACAAACCTAAAGTAACCTAACTATTTATTTATTTTACTTATTTTTGCCGTACTTTTGTTTCTTTACGCTTAGAATAAAGAATACAAGTTTCTGAGGTTTTGTTTTGAGTTAGTTTGTGCAAAATGAACGAAGGACTGATCGAAGATGAAGACTACTACGACGAAATTTCGGCCAAACTGATGGATTTTCCAGACGAAGTTCAGAAAACTATAGAGCAGGTATTTCCCAGTACTGATCCGTTAGATCAGCCTGATTTCAACGTTATCGATTATATTAACAGTCTGTTCCCTACAGAACAAAGTTTGAGCAATTTAGATGACGTTGTTGGAAAGATGGAGGTTAAAATTAACAATTTAGACGAAGAAATACGTAATATAGTTAGAGAACAAACTACTGTCGGTCAAGATGGTAGGGTAGCTCTAGAAGACGCTCAGAAATCAATTAGACAATTATTTATTCAAATAACCGATATTAAATGCAAAGCTGAGCAAAGCGAAGAAACTGTTAGGGAAATAACAAGAGATATAAAGCAGTTGGATTGTGCAAAGAAGCATCTCACATCGGCTATAACAACTCTTAACCACTTGCATATGTTAGTCGATGGTGTTGATACTTTAAGATCTTTAACAACTAAAAGGCAATACGGTGAAATAGTACTGCCTTTACAAGCTATGACTGAAGTTATTAAGCATTTTAATAATTATACTGATATAGTTAAAATTAAACAGTTAAGCGACCAAGTTAAAGATATCCAGACAAACTTAGCTATGCAGATTACATCAGATTTCCATGACGCTTTTGCCGGACCCAATTCTAAAAATTTTGTACCCAATAGACAATTAGCCGAAGCTTGTTTGGTCGTTTCAATTTTGGATCCAAGAGTTAAAAAAGATTTGTTAAAATGGTTCGTTGAGATACAGCTTAAAGAATATACTGTTTTGTTTCATGAAAACGAAGATGTCGCTTGGCTCGATAAGTTAGATAAGAGATATGCTTGGTTTAAAAAACATTTGTTACTTTGCGAGGATAAATTCGGAGCAATGTTTCCACCCGAGTGGAATGTATCGGAAAGGATAACGGTGGAATTCTGTAAAATAACTAAAGCACAACTTTCTCATATTATGTTAAAAAGAAAGAATGAGATCGATGTTAAATTATTGTTATATGCTATTCAAAGAACTGTTAACTTAGAAAATTTATTAGCTAAAAGATTTAGTGGTTGTACTTTAACTGAAAATGATAGCGAAGAAGTTTCTGTTAAGAAAGCTGATTTTGATGAAACACCCGATGATGATAAAAAAGAAGTTAAAATAATTTCTCCGTTCACTGGTATCATATCCGAGTGTTTTCAAGCCTATTTGTACATTTATATTGAAAGTTTAGATAGAAATTTATTTGATTTAATGGAAAGGTTTGTAACTGATGCAAAAACTGATTTGAATAAAGAATTGGGTTTACCAGGTACCGCAGCGAGTGTTCTTCCTTCATGCGCTGATTTGTTTGTATTTTATAAAAAATGTTTAGTACAGTGTACGCAACTAAGTAATGGTGCTCCTATGTTAGCCTTAGCTAATACATTTCAAAAATATTTGAGAGAGTATGCATCTAAAATTTTGCAGAGTAATTTACCGAAAAATACAACTAGTAACTTATCTCAGAGTGTTAGTAACATAACGCGTGATTTAAGCTCGGCTGCTGGATTAATACAGAATTTCTTGAAAGAAGGCGACACCACGAGATTTACGAGACAAGAAATCGCTTGGATTTGTTGTATCCTAACTACAGCTGAATATTGTTTAGAAACGACTCAGCAATTAGAAGAAAAGTTAAAAGAAAAAATTGATCAGAGTTTATCGGAAAAAATAAAATTATCGGCCGAACAAGATATATTTCATTCTGTCATTTCAAGCTGTATACAACTACTGGTGCAAGATTTAGAACTTGCATGTGAACCAGCATTAACAGCAATGTGCAAAATACAATGGAGTCATGTCGAGTCAGTTGGAGATCAGTCGCCTTATGTATCTTCCATCACGGCTCATTTAAAAGCTTCTATTCCACAAATACGCGATAACTTAAACGCTTCTAGGAAATATTTCACTCAATTTTGTATCAAGTTTGCCAACTCTTTCATTCCTAAGTTTATGCAGTGTGTTTATAAGTGTAAACCTTTAAGTTCAGCCGGCGCAGAGCAGTTATTACTGGATACTCATATGTTAAAAACAGTTTTATTAGATTTGCCTTCTTTGGGTTCAAGTGTTAATCGGAAAGCTCCGGCTTCTTACACTAAGGTCGTAGTGAAAGGGATGTCACGTGCCGAAATGATACTTAAAGTAGTCATGACTAAAACAGAACCGCCGACTGCTTTTATCGATCAATTCTTGAAATTGCTGCCTGATTCAGATATTCAAGAGTTTCAGAAAATATTGGAGATGAAAGGTTTGAAAACGGCTGAACGCAATCATCTAATAGGAGTGTATAAACCAAGATCACCAAATCCAAATCAGTCTGCTATTACAAGTCCAAAACATGATACATCTAATATTAGAAAATTGAATTCAATTATGAAGAAGTTTTAAATAATTTCAGTATAGCATACAGTATATATTCATGATAGCAATGAGCTAAAAATAGTATCTCTAATATAACTATACTTATTAGTGCTCATTCTTGACTATGTTTGAGTGAGACTTATACATTTGTTTTAACTTAGTATATAAAATATACTAGTAGAATGAGCGTGAATGGAGTCCATCATAAATAATAAAAGAAAAGAAAGTCTCTCCACAAAACAAAACTTTATTGGCAAAGCGCTTTCAAACCTAACTAGAGGCCATCATCAGTGCAAAACCATTGAGATGTAAAGAAGTAGAGAAGTGAGTCTATGTTTCTTATTAGGTATTAGAGTCAGACTCAAGTTTGTTTTGTGGAGAGACTTTCTTTCTTTTTAACTTAGGTATATAAGTCTTAATTAAACTTAATTATAACATTAGTTATGTTCTCCATGATGTTTAATAAAAAAACACACTGGAATTAAAAACAATTAATATATTGTCAACACCAATAGTATAAAAAAATTATAACTGACCGGTTTCGATTTTACGTCATCATCAGAGCTGTTTACAGACTGAGTATTTTGGGTAGTAAGTTGGAGAAAAATATAACTAGTCTGTTAGATTTTTTTTATACTATTGTGGTTGACAATGTATTTATTGTTTTTAATTTTAGTGTTTTTTTTATTAAATATCATGGTGATTCTATACCACAAAATCTCCCTCATTACAACTAATGATTAGTCAAGATAATTTTATACTTATAAAGTAGAAAACTTAACTAATGTTATAGAATACCACGCCAAGAAAGGTTTTCTAAAACATAACTTAAGTTTAAGTGAGGCTTATATATGTGTTTGTGCAGGTATGTGCCTAACCTACACTTGAGTTATAGTTTAGAGTGCATTTTTTAATGTTAGACTGAGTATAATATTTGTGGAACCTAGATTTCAAATGAGCCTGTTCTACTGTAACCCACGGTTAAGATAAAACAAAGGAATTCAGTAATAAATGTAAATTGAGTGTAATGCCAAATAGACTATAGTATGACACACAGTTAAATTCAGTTAACAGCATGGGAAAATAACTTCTTAGATATTTAGTCTACAACTTAATCGAATTTTGATTACTTTGGTATTTCACACATCAAATAATTATTCAATTGTTTTGATTATAGATTTATTTTTAGATGAATAGTACAGTAATAAAAGATATAGTTGTGATTAGTCAACAGCCCGCACAAATCTAGAAGGGAAAGATTATCTACTCCTTACACTGTAAGTTGTATAAACCGTCGCGTTAACTCACTCTGTAAATGCTATTTACCTCTTTAGGCAGTGTAAATAGCAGCATATACCATTGACAGACAAAACTCAGATTGATATTTGCATTGGTTAAATGGGGAATTGAAGCAGGATGGTGCGATACTTTAGTCTGATTACCTAACCCTGCAACTCCACCCATTTCTAAAGCTGTGCCTCAGGAAGAAACCTAAACTCGAACTGTAAGACTTTTATCACTTGTTGCGTAAATAACAATTATTGGATTATTTTTTAACTGGACCAATAAGATCCCTTCCCTCATTGATTTTTTGTACGCTCTCGATTAATCATAACTATGTCTATCATCGTTAGCACTGACGTTACCAATATGATAAAATTAAGTTTCATAATTCCTTTTTTGCTGTTGCTATGACCGTGGTATTAGTTTTTTGATGCACCTATTGGAGAGAATTCACGGCGGAAAAGCAGTGTTACCAAGTATGCCAAAATTAATTGCCCTATTTGAGGTGACATCATAGAGTTATAAACGCTAAGAGGTGTTACCTTTTACTCATAGTAAATTCCATTCTTGCGGAATGCTCGCATGATGTTGTTGCTTAAATTAAAGATAATTCCTCTGTGCTTACTAAAGTCATATTTATACGAATTTTTTAAAATTTATTCTATTCATTATTATCAAATATTTGTTATCGCTTCCTAGTTTTCAATGTTAAAAATTTACATTTTAAATTAAGTTAATTTTAATTTTGTATTGATTATCAATGAATTATTTTGCAAATTTTTAAATAATTTTTAGTGTAACAAATCATTTTAAGATATATTGAAAAGTTTGGTTTTTGGATGCTCTATTTGTATTGAATTTTTATGGGAGTAAATTTTATGAATAATTTATGGGACTAATTTATGTGTAATTTTATTATTTTTAAATAATTGTATTATTAAATTAATTATTGTGATGATTTATGAGTTGTTTAATATAATTATTGTTACTATTTATTTTTTTTTAAAACACTTGACTTGGGTCCATTGTACATGATTATGGAAATATGAGACCCCTTTGTATAATGGTACTTTACAGACCAGGTACTTGGAGAAGCAGCTACTTAAACTTAACCTTCTAAAATCTTTTCTGGGTTTAGGGACCACACTTTGCCTAACCCTTCTGTAATGTACAAAATTAATATTTATTCATTTTAATATTTAAATGAGATTTATTGTAAGACACACGGTTAAAATCAGTTGACAGTGTGGGAAAATAACACGGTGGTGCCAATGAGTTTAGTCCTGGATGTGAAACCACGGCCACAATTTTATATCAGGCCAACCTCATTGATTCCTAAACACTATTTTCCTAAGCTGTCAACTCATTTTAACCGTGTGTCTTACAATAATGCATAGAGACATATACTAGAGAGGGCATAGCTATCATAATTCATTAAGAGGCCTAAAACATCTTTTTGGGGTTTCAGGAGCTCTGTGTAACCTCATTGCAACCTCCTTCAAGGATGAGTTAAGGTTATAATAAATCAATTGATTTCGGCTTCCCGCACATTGTTTGTGCTTTGATTTGTATTTTTAACGTTCTCCTATATAATTTATTGGAATTTTTGATTTTATTGATAAGCGAAGGTGTTCAGGTTACTTTATCGATGTTTCAAAATTGAATCTATTGATCCCCTCTTGTAATGATATCTCTATGCACTAATGTACATTTGGATTTTTTCTTTTTTTTAATAATTATGTTGTTGGTACTCTTCGACTAAAACTTTTACTCTTCAATTACACTTTTCAACAATACTTTGATTTGTAATAAATAATGGACTATATCTAAGTCTTATTACTTTTCCTCATTTACTCATATGTAGGTATAGAGGAAAAGTGTTGCGCCTGAACTAAAAATCCGAAACCGTATTTCTCTTGAATTTTCCGTTCCAGGTATTATTAAGACCTCCTGCGTAGTTTTTACAAAGTTGTCTATCTGTATGTGTGTTTCTGTTATCATCGTGGCTCCCAGAGTGTTTATGCTAGAGTTGAAAGTTAGTACAAATAGTAATCTTTAGGTCGACTTGTGCTGTCCGAAAAAATTTTTTGACGTCATTAAGCAGTTATAATGACAGCAAAAATGTCAAAAATCCATAAAACCGGGAAAAATTTGTTGTTCGGTTTGATATTTGGCTCAAATGTAGTCATATATAAGAGCAACAATATAAGATCAATACACACGATACATCTAATCAAGGTTAGGTGTGTCTCGATTTATGTTATCTATTCGTCGAGATAAATATGGGCGAAATATTTGACTATATATAAGGAGTAGACTCGTGTGCGCCACAAGCCTTGAGCTTATGCGACACAAATGGTCAATATATATTATTTTATTTATTTACAATTTGTAATTTAATCATTGTAAACAGGTATTTAGATACATAGAAAAAAATCTATTTCGCTACATGTTTTTCTCGGGGTTTTGGGGGATTCCCGCCAAAAAAATATGATTTAGGCGACCATCTTGCTGTGCAGTAGGTTCATTTTAGTAAACGTTAATAGATCCAAAATGGTCTAGAAAAGTCCCGAGGTACCACGTACCTGATTTATCTTATATTATCTGAAATACTAATACAATCTATTTTGCACTATAATTGTTTTCTTTCCCGTATTTTGCTTCTCATTTTGTTTTAATTATATTTTTCTTTATTAGTTGCGCAATGCAATTCAACATATTTTTGCTTTGTAATTACTTCACACTGACTTATAATTCCTATCAAGCTTCCTTGAGAAATGATTTGAGTGTGACTGATATCTTCTCGCTTCCTTTTAGCGAATTTTCTTTGTAAAAAATGGCTTAAGTGGGTGGCATAGTGGGAGTCAGACCCGGGAGTTTGTTAGAAATTCGTTTAGAGGTCCCTAATAACGGAAAAATACGTTTTGCGCGTCTTTACACATACAGGGTGTTTCATATAAAGTGCCCACCAAAGAGGGAGGTGATAGTACTCCAAAATGAGATCTTAATAGAATTAAGATCACATAACTTCTATAGATCTCTTCATAGAATCTTCAAAAAAATGATAGGGGAACAATGTCGTATAGTATAAATAAACCCTGATCTCCAACCGTTTTTCCACAAGGTCAAATTTAATATTTTTCAAAATTATTTTACCTCGCATCATAAAATCGTTAATAGCTCTTAAACTGTAAACTAGAAAGATAAAATTGGTCTCCCTTGAAAGCAGAGTAAATTTATTAAAGGGACAAACTATTATTTATTATTTATTTACAAATAGTAACGGGCTCATATAGCCAATTTACAATTATATACAACACATAAAAACACTTAAAATAATTAAAAACTAAAGTAAAAATATTAAGTTATTACAAGAGGAAGAAAAAAGGTATAATGTGCTAAAAGAAGACTATGACATTAAGTACAAAAATAATTATATGACTAAAATTCAGTACATATAATATTACAAAAGGAACCAGGATATGGTATAGGTAAAATAATAGGTAAAAAAAGATAGTTTTATAAAAATAGGAACCAGGATATGGTATAGGTAAAATAATAGGTAAAAAAAAGATAGTTAATAAAAGAGGTGAAATATCAGAAAATAAAAATGAGTAAAAAAAAGTAAAAATAAAAGATAGAAAGTAAAATAATAAAGATAGTAAGAAACTTATAGTTATTTTTTTTATTTTTTTTTTATAGTGAACTTATAGTTAAAATAATTAATATAAATGTGAGAAAATATATAAAATGATAAATAAAAAATTAAATAAATAAAAATACAGAATAATTAAATAAACACCCATACATACATTATACATAAATGCATAAAGAAATAAAATAACTCGAGTATGCTAGTCAGTAGTATGATAATTATTGAAAATAAACTTTTTGTAGAGATTTGGAAGCGTTGAATATGTCTAAGGATGGGAATATTTGTTACCAATGGAATGAAGTCTAGAATAGAGGAATTTAAATATAGTTGGTAGGATGAGATTGTGTGGAAATGTCTGAGTAGATCTTGTGTGGTGAGATGGAACATGAAGGTTACAAGTTGCAATATATCTATACAATCTATATTAGAGTTAACAACATCAGATAAGAAATTTAGATCAAATTGTTCTCTTCTAAGTTCTAGAGGAGAAGGTTAAATTTTTAAGCAGTTGACTATAATTAAATTCTTCATTACTAAAACCTAATCTATAATTGATCATCTTCAAAAAATTTCCTCTGAACTCTCTCAATCTGCTCTATTAAAAATTGTTGATAAGGTACCAAATCAAAGAAGAGATTCTAGTTGCGACCGAACAAGAGCAGAAGAGAATTTTTTAGTACATCAATATTCTTAAATCACTAGAAAATTATTAACAAAGCGAGCATTCTAAATGATTGATTAGTGATGTGATATATTGATCATGAAAGTTAACTGACTATTTTAACACCTAAATCTCTTATCTTGTTGACTTGATAACTATATTATGACTTGACTATTAATTGACTATATTAATTGACTAATAATGACTATATAGTTGACTTGAACTATTAACTATATAAATATTTTGGAACTACTACCTAAAGGAAAAATAGAAACAGTGTCCACTGATGTTATAGTTTAATGATAAAGCCAGCTTTCAGACTTAACAGTTCATCGTCAGTGCCGGCGAGATGTGAAGAAAGTGTTAAGAAACAGAAGTCATTGAGTCGTTCAACTCGTTGAAATTGACTCAACGATTTGGACTCGTCGATTTACTCCTGTTCTTCCAATATTTAGGAGATTTGTTCCTGCTCTTCCAATTTTTAGGTAATTTGCTCCTACTCTTCCAAGTTTCAGGAGATTTGCTTCTGCTCTTCCAATATTTCAATAGATTTACTTTTGCTCTCCAATATTTCAGAGATTTGCTCCTGTTCTCCAAAATTTGGATATTTGCTCCTGCTCTTCTTAGCGAATTTTCGAAGAAAAATGAGCTTTTGATTATTAATACATAGCAGCTGTTGTTTTTGGCTTTTCGGACATATTTCATTTTTTTATTTGAATATTTTATCATCTATATCTTACAACAAATATAAATCTTATCATTCATTCATTCATTAAAAGTCATTTAAAGTGGGGTTATAGTTTAATACTTTATTGTATTCAAATTTGGAAGACGCTCTTCAAATTTTGATTTCTTGATCCATTCTTTTTAAGTGGGTACTCGAAAATTAGACCAGTACTGAAATTGACATAAATCCTCCTATCATTACATAATAATAGGAGAATCTTACAAAGATCAATGCATTATAATTATAATTATTTCATTATTTATATAATTAATACAACTTTACTGGTTAACTAAAAATTAAAAATAACTATAAAATCCCTCTAGATTGATAAACGTTTATAAATATCATTAACTTTTTATTTCACGTTCTCTTATCATAATAGTCCTGTTTTTATTTTGCAGTTTTAACTAAACGTGTTATCATTTCTGTTGCAAAGTTTGATGACTGCTGTTTTTAACTGCATGTGCATCTTTATGAATTTTTTAACAAATTTCGTCAAAAGTTCAAGAAAATAACCTCAATTTTTTAAAACTATTTTATAGAATATTCCTGTAATATTAAATGTTTGTTACAAAATTAGTCCGTATATGTTCCTAAAACATGTGCTAAGACTGCGAATGTAGCTAACGCACTTCGTTACTTTTAGGATATAATAGTAGTAAAATATTGTATATCTGCAGTAACAATAATATTTTCGGTAACTACAGCAAATAAATATTGTTAACTTCCTAGAATATATGTATAACAAAAATTGCTAAAAAAAATCTTACACTGCCTATAAATACTAATTCATTATTATTTCGAAATCCCGCCATTTAAAGATAATAACAAAAATAGTAGATAAAACTGTCAAGTCACCAAATCCGGTAGCTCAGTGGTAGAGCGCTGCCTTTCGACCTGGAGGTGAGGTTCAAATCCAGCCGGGGAGGACCTCAATATGAGGTTATTCCTGTACCGTATACACTCGGAGGTCTCGAAATCAAGGCCGGCCAAACCCACCTAAGGTTTTAATTCCTTGGCTACTAATACGCAAATGCGGGTTGTGTAGTTTCATCTTAACAAGTCTGGATCCACGTTTCCGTTGTCTCCAGCTCACGAAAAGTTAATGTTCTACGGGCTGGGGAGATGAGGTCGGAAGATATACTAAGCCTTTGTATGTCCGAAAACTAGTCAGTAAAAGTGAAGTGGTGGTGACACGAAATAACATAAGTGACTAGGAACAAAGTGCCGGTTCTTGAAGACAGACGTTCTCCTAATAGCACTGCGGAGCTTTGACTTTCAGTCAGAGCTAAAGAATGAATTTGTGCACACTGACATCTGGGTGCTAGAGTTCTTTGTCGGGTGGCGCTGGACTCCAGAGCGGTGAGCCTAGCTAGAGTCTGGTGATGCTAGAGGAACTGATGAGATTGGTGACACTGGTTGAAGGACGGGCAAGTGAGACTAATGTGATCAGAGAGCTAGAAAGACTAGATGAACAAGCACACAGTGAACTAGTATCGGCACTAGCCAGAGCGGAGCCTAGCCAGAGTCTAGCTGTCTAGATGAACTAGGCACACTGTGATAGTCATATGCCACATTACAGAGGGTGTGCTTCCTAGATGATTGCATGTGTACAAACTCTGGGTAAAGTATAGAGTGAAATTCGAGTGGAGGGAAAAGCTAAATTGGCCTACGGTTTAAGCGTTAAAAAAATAGTGAAAATAAAGATATAATAATGAATATAACGACATTTTTGCAAGCATAGGAAAAATTAGCTGACGAACAAAAAGTCTATAGTAACTGTAGCTCTAAATCGACTGCTACTAATATACCTAACATACCTGACTCTATTGTACTTTTTACCAGTGACTGAACTGAAATTTAATCATATCAGGAACTAAGAATAAAAAGCACCTGCATAGACCAGTTGACAGCTAAATCATATAAACCTGCAAAGAAATTTAGTAAAACCTTAGTGCACATTTTTAACTATGCTTTGATGCCGGGTTTTTCCTGATATCTTTAAGAACCCGTCATCACGCCACGTTCAAGGAAGGCAGTAAGTCGGATGTTATGAACTAGACCCATATCTCTTCTACTGTTGGAGCCAAATTACTAGAAAAATATTGAGAGTAGACTATCATCTTTTTTTGACAAACACAACATTTTCCTAAAACTCAGTTCGGTTTCAAAACAAAAAAAGTACTGATGAGCAATCTATACGTTAAACTAAGTACATCACTAGTAATTTAGATAAGATAAAAAAGTTATTGCAGTTTCTTAAAAAGCATTCGATACCCTTGACCAAACGAACTAATTGAAAAATTACGCCATTATGAAATTAGAGGGAAAGAATTAGACTTATTTCTCAGTACATTACTAACAGACAACAGCAAGTTAGACTGTTAAACCAGCTGAGTGATGCAGCCACTCTGACCACAGGCACTCAACAGGCACGTGACGTCACCCAAATTATTTTTAGCCTATATAAATGACCTTTACTTTATCCTAATTCACAGAGAAATAATAGGGTTTGCTGATGATACGTTCTGCTCTTCTCCTCAGATACCGACAGTTGGGCAACAATTGTTGGCTAACGTTGAACAACAGTTATCTCTTATCAGTAACTGCTTCACACTAATCTCTTATACCTAAACACCAAGAAAACAAACTTATTACTTTCTCTATTTCTAAAAAAGGACAACCGAAAGATGTTGACAAATTAAAAATTCATGACTGTAAATGCAAAAAAATAACATAAATCAACCTGTGATTGCATATCAATAAATAGAGTAGCTCATAAAATACTTAAGAATAACGATTGACCAAACAATGACTTGGAAAAACTCAAATTAACAATTTAACAAACAAAATACGTAAATTTATATATTATTTTAGATGTCTCAGAGAATTTTGTGATGAAAATTAATGAAAACAATCTATCACGCGTTAGTGGAATCAATTATCAGTTATGGTATAGTGGGTGGGTTTCTGCTCACCCAACTCATCTACTTCATAGAAATAGCTCAGAAAGCGTTATTAAAACAATCCTAAAAGCCTAGACTCTATTCAACTGAACAACTCTTTTTGGATTCCCTGTTCTTACTGTAAGCAATTATTCACAAAAACAAGTATTATTAAATTTTAACGAACAAAAAAACTATATAAACTACGATTAAGCATCTAGAAATAAGCAAAATAGACTTGTTGAGAACTTACAGAGTAGAACATCCCTACAACGTCACGCTGCAGCAAGAGGTCCTATTATTTTTAATCAATACCTAACCATATTAAATCTAATCTTTACTTCAAAGAGTACAAAAAAGATTTTATACTGTGGCTAAATCCGCACCTACTAAACTTAAAAAACTTATATTTATACTTACTCACCTACCTTAAATACTTAGTTTTATTTTTGTATAATATATTATTATTATTATTTTATTTTTTTATTTTTTATTTTTTTTATTTATTTTTTAATTTTTAAAAATGAAAAGGAAAAAAAAATGTTTGTTTGTTTTTAATTAACCAAAATGCATGGTTTTCACCTTTGAAATGTAATTAAATTTATAAATTAACAAATTTTTGTAAATAAATTATTGAATGATTAACATTATAAATAACAAAATACTATTATAGTTAAAATACTATCTATAAGGAAAAACAAATAATAGATGAAATATATAGCCGCGCACAAAGCTATAGCTTATGCGGCTTTTAATAATATTATTTTCATAGTTTCATTTGTATTCCTTTCAAATAGACTTTTATTATTATATTTATATTATATATTAAATCCGTACTAAAATAAACTATCAAAAATCCACTTTCAAAGAACCAAGTATGAATATTTTTGATTCTGGGGAAGGAAGTTAACAATGTTGTGATTTACACTTTAAACACCTTTGTTATTAAACATCTTTTATCCTACGTTTATTCACTGCGCGAAAAATAAGATTTGCGTTTTCGCGTGAACGAGGATTCGCGGGAGTAAATGAACGTAGGGATATGAGATGTTACAATAACAAAGGTATTATAGCAGCGACCTTTTCCTACCAACAATCTTATAAGAGAAATTCACTTTACAAATTGCGAAATAAGCATTTAATATTAATGCAAGTTGATAAAAATGTAAACGTTTTTAACATTACTACTTCCTATAATTTATATTTGAGAAATAAAATTCAAAATAATAATTTCAATTTAAAATTTTAATACTGGAATGATAACTTATTAATAATATTCAGAATTTAAAATAGCAATTTCGTACACTGCTAAATAATTCATTAAAGAGTTAGTTTAATTTTAGTAACTAATCTATAATGGTAAAGAACGATTTGAATCAAGCAATATAATACATAACTTATTATATGTCTATCTAAATATCATGGAAAAGTTTTTTTTTGAAAATAATTATTGCATATTTAAATTCAATTTAATATGCAGTTAATACTTATTTATTTTTTTTAATGATGTAAGTAAACTGTCTTTTTGAAAATATTATTAAATTCAACATATCATTTTATAAGGAACTGTATACGTGGTTCACGATGCTTATTATTGAGCATCGTGAAATCAAGTACAAAATGAAGGTTTTTTTTATATATTTTAATAATTAAATAAAAATATTCATTAATATTGTTTTAATATTAATGATAACAATATGTCTTTAATGATAAACATTAATAATAATAAAAGCTTGACATATATTGATATTTTGTTAGTCTCGACGTGTAAGATATTTCAAGGTTGATGTGCCGGTCAGATTTATTGAGTATTAATTTACATAAAAATGTTTTGTTTTTATTACATAATGTAAATTAGATACAACATTTTGCATTAGATCAATGCGTGTTAAGTGTGATAAGAGAGTTTTGCGGATGCATTGCAATGTTTGTCGTATTCAAAGAGATATTTTACTAAAGAGGCCCTATAGGTTAAATTTTGTAAACATCGAAAAAGCCATAAGATATATACTAGAGGGGGCATAGCCTATCTTAATACATTGAGAGGCTGAACATTTTAGTGGGGCTCAGGGCTCTGTGTAATCTCATTGAAACCTCCTCCAAGAGGGTTTGAGGTTATAATAATCAATTGTTTTCGGCTTCCCGCAGATTGTTTGGTTGTGATTTGTATTTTAAACATTGTACTATATAATTTACTGCTTTTTTGTTATGTTTATTTGATGATAATGATAATCGAATTGGTCAGGTTACTTTTTCGATGTTTCAAAATTCAACCAATAGGGCCCCTCTAGTAATATATCTCTATGAAAAAGTAACTGACACCTTCGCTTATAAATATAGTTAAATATCAGTACACAATTAGACTAACTTATAGAGGAATGTTAAAAATACAAATCAAACACAACAATGTGCGAGAAGACAAAACAGTTGATTTAATTATAACCTTAATCACTGTTTAGAAATTTTAATGAGGTTACTCAGAGACCCAAAAAGATTTTTGGCCTCTAAATGTATTGAGATAGGCTGTGCCCTCTCTAGTATATATCTCTATGTCGTTTACACTTGTTTTATTATATAATTAAGAGAATTATTACTAGAGAAGGCATTATCTACTCAATTCACAATTAAAGCTTCAAACATGTGATGGGGCTCTTGGTAACCTCATTTGAAACTCCTTTATTACACTATTTTTTATCCTTATTAAACATTACTCATTCAGACATGGCGGGGATTTGGCAGAGTTCCAGTCGTGTTTAACCCCTTGCCGTCATGTCGTGTGAACGATTAAAAACCCGGATTATCCGACTTTTTTTTATCGAGTAAAGTATAGGTTAAAAATACAGTGTGAACAGGAGGGGTTGAATCCTTGAGGGAGTTGAACCCTGCCACTCGCGCGGGAACGAAGTTTAAATTGTATTTTAAACGTTCTATGTAATATTACAAGCGATTTTCTCTTTTATTTGATGTATTCATTGAAGGCGTTCAGTTACTTTTTCAAATTGTTTCGAATGTAACCGTAAGTCTCTGGATAAAAGAGTTGTATCCTCAGCCAGTTTCTGCTTAGACTACGATATCGCAGATACCTTTCACTGGTTATAGTTTTTCAAAATTCGACAAGAATAGTACTTATACCAAATTTTCTAAAATTACTTTTACAAAAACTCTTTTGAAAAAATTAGTTGCCAGATACTCAGCTGTGGTACACGTTGTTAAAAATAAATGTTCTATAATATCGATTTCTGAGACTAATTATATATAACAAGTTGTTTGTCAGGACTAATCACTGAACTTTATTTTGCAAGGACAAAATCATAATATTTAAAGATTGTAAATGAGACAAAGACTTCCAGAGTTGTGTATCGAACCCCCGAAAATAATTCCTATTTAACTGACTCGGAATGAAACGTGGTGATCGGTGGATCTTTAATCTAACTAATCTATACTCCGAGTCTTTAATAGACATTCTTCAAGGGAAAAAATGAGCTAAATTTATTTGGGGGTAATTAGCGCGTATTAGCTAGCACGTGCAGTTACCCGTAAACTGCCTATTTCACGGCATGATTTCACGCGTTTAATAATTTGTCTATTTTGATCAAGAATTGTTGGTATAATTAAGGAGGGGGAGTGTGGGGGGGGTAAATAAAATTCTTCTTAATACAGATCGACAGCTTTATGAAAACCACTCAAGGGAGACTTCTAAGAACAGTGGAAACGAAAATCCACTAATAGGCTCTTACATTTCGTGGTTGTGTGACTCTTTTAGAAACTACTCATGCCTTTTCTACTCTCACTCGCACTAAATTAGAAAAATAATGACTCAACATTTTTTCAAATGGAGGTATATATATATATATAAATATATAAATATATAATTTATATATTAATATATATTATATATATATATGTAGTAATTATTATGGCGCAGAACGTGACTCTATTTTAGTAAAGGACTACAGCTCACAACGACGTCTTTGTTATTCTAATTACTGTATTCAAGTCCAGTTTCCATCAATTCTTGCTAATAAGACAAATTCGTTGTTGTTAGGGCTTGATATCTCACATGCTTTTAAGACTGGTTTACTCGATGTTTTTTCTTTTTACGTATTTTTTGTAAATGTTATTATGTCAATGTAAATCGCTGTATTCAGAATTACACAAAAAATAACCGCGCCGTTCGTCCAAGTATTTACCTAGAGAAGAAAATTTTGTCCTGCCATCAATTTATTTTATCCCTTGTAGTCTATTAAATGATAAGTTGAATCAAAATTAAAATAAACAAAAAGAATTAAAACTTTCAGGTTATTACACCACTCTGCGTATGAAATGACGAACGCGGTAATCAAACGCATTCTTACTATCCTTTGAATTTTGCAAATAGATCAAAATTAGTTAATGCTCTGTAGAAAAAAGAAAGAAATTTTTTTTGCCTGATCAGCATCATTTAAATTTATTTAAATTTAATTTTCACCCCACTTTTATTGAATATGACATACATTCAAAAATAATTATTATATTATATATATATATAATATATATATTATATAATTATATATTAATATATAAATTATATATATAAGCTTATTATTAGTCACTAAGAGATGGCAGCAGGTAACGGGCTCCCCACAATATGGTAGAAAATAGAATCAATTCAATTTCCGATATGCAGACTGGTCCAATACTACCAATTTTAAACTTTCGATGCAATGTCTAGGAATTCGCGACACGCACGCATTCGCTAACACAAAAAGTTAGTATTCTGAATTGTTTGATCAATTTAAAAAATGAGACATATCATTAATTCTACACAAAGGTTGATTGTATTTTTAATAAAACTCTACCAATAAACGTGACATAGGTTAATTCTTGTAAATGTTGTAGTATATTGTTTATAGCAATTTATATCTCATAAAAAGACCAAATCAGATTTGTTGCATTACAGCTTGATCAACATCCATTTTAGCTCTTTAATGACGTCATTTATTAGTCTCGGATAACCGATAGCTTAACGATATCTAAATTCCATTGAATAAGTAAGGAGTGCAATAGAAAATATATTTTAATTGTATGTTTAATGTTAAAATGAATTCTAGTATAGACAGAGAACTAAGGCAGTGTTTCGCGGACAGTATAACCGATCACAGATTCATCGATCAGCAGATCTGCAATGGATACGATATGCTAGTATGCATTATGTCGGAGAAGCCATCGTATGTTGTGTACACAAACGCTACCATCAAAGTATCCTAGCAACACCAACGCCCAATAATTATAGACGTTGAGCAGGAATAATTTCGTATTAATTTGGATCTACACACGTAAAACAAACTGCCTATGTGACCTGTTAATCTTTCATAATGTTAATAATTAAAGCATTCTGATTATACAATTTATAGTTATAGACAAGGAGGAAAAAAAATCTACTGTTGATTCTGAAGTCTTATTGGGAGAAAGTACTTGTAAGGAGATGAGAAAATGAAAACTGAATAATATGGAGCAAGTTTGATATTTGACCTTATGTAGGTAGAAGAGGGAAAAATAAAGATCATTAAAATTGCCTCCAGCACTCTGGGCCCCAAAGATATTTATAGAGTTAAGATTTCGTCTATACAATCGTGGAAAGATGCTAGGATCTTAAAATGGTAAATAGGTTTGGTTTAGCATACAATATGGATAGTCCTAAAAGGGTAGATAGGTAACACTTATTTGTAAGAGAGGTAAGATTATGAATTTTTATTTGGAATCCATTAGGAATTACAAAAATAACTTAAAATAAATACTGAACAAATAATAATTTTAACAAATTAAATGTTATTCCACAAAATGAACAAATTATTTTGTAATAGAGTACAGAGAATTTTTGATAAAAGGGACTATTTCTTTAAATAAGTTTTTGTGACAGGAAAAAAAAAAGGAAGTTGCTGATGGACAGGATCTAAAAAACTTAATATATGATAATAGTGATAGCTTTCTCTAGGTTGAATCTAGTGTGGAAAGAATATGTAGTTTTGATGAGTTTTGTTTGTGCTATCGTTTCAGGTAGTTGTATCTATTAGATAACACAATATGTCTTCTTTTATTAAGATTTTTCTTTCTTACTTTTATGAAAAGGGATTCTTAAAAAAGTAATAAATAAAATCAGAGCAAGGAACTCATATAGACAACAGGATAAAAGAGAGTGAGATATACATTAGAAGTTAAAAAAATGTCGTTTGTGGCATAAAGAGTGTTGATCTAATAGTATCATAAATAGGCATAAATAAGTTCGCATAGAACTATTTAGTCACGGGCAAAGATGATTGACGATAAAGAAATTATAATGTCGGTTTTTGCTGGGCTATAAGAGACTGTTGATTCCTTTTATACTTTGCAACACATAAAAATAATGGTTGAGATTGCGTTCACACCCTACAAGAGAGGGGATTGTAGGCCCCTTAAATTTGAAGTTCTTCCCACGATGAAATGGTAGGTAGACAACTTAATTATATAAAGAGAGCCTCATCAGTGATAAAATAAACTTAATTAATCTTTATTGAAAGTTGTTGTATTGTTTTTAGTTATAATAGGAAAGAACTCGAAAACTTTTTGGTATATTAAAATTAGTCTATATTATTTAGTTTAATAGGAGAATCACATATGTACAGTCATAAATCATAAAGTGAAAGGTTCTCTTAAATAATAATCATATATCATGATTTAGAGGTATATATTATATAGGCGCAAAGCGCCGACGGGTTAATTTTTGCAGGCAAAAGAGGCGCTACGACAGTGCCTAAAACATGTTATGGAACATTTACAAGAAGTTGTTTTTACTTTCCTTCATATTCACAAAACACAGTTTTTGAGGCGAAAAATGATAATTTAGAATCCGCTTTACAGAAAATAACCATATTCAGATCTTTGTGAAGTTAACCTTTTTATTCTGACGATGAGGGCAACTCATATAGAAAAATGTCGGTTGTACAAGACTAAGGATATATAGTGTAAAACTACCGAATACGTAAGGTTTAGGTTTGATATTCAGATCCATTGAAGCTTTTAGATATCAATTTGTATATGAGTCACCGTATGTACTTGCGCAACTATACATTATTCTAGCATACTGATTATGGCATGTTAGGAAAGGGATTCTCAAAATAACAAAAGGATGATTCTAGTGTCGCCGTAAAACCTGTAAATTAAGAATTAATATATGAATCTTGAAGTCTTATAATTGTTTCAAATTTCGAGAGCTTAATTTAGAATAGTATCTAATATAATATATTTAAAATAAATTAGACAGAAGGTAGATTCGACCTAAATAAGTAGTAAGATATGAGTCAAATGAAAAAGTTATATAGATGTAGAAGTACATACAAGAAACTGTTTAATATGGTTAGTAGTTTATCTAGTTCGATGATCGTGTCAAAACTGCGAGGAAAAAATTAATAACAGTTTTCAAAACGGGATGATTTTTATCTCAGTTCGATATACTACCATTAGTCTTCTTAAGTGCCAGGGAGATTATTTCAATTATGATATAATTAAATATCATCGAGTGTGTGAAATGAGCTCAAAAAGACAGTGCAATTTTCCGAGATCATTAGGAACGTAAATTGTGGGAGCTATAAAACTTATCTCTGGCTGGTTTAGAAAACGCGAGAATAAATACGTGTAAAAATAGAGGCTTAATGAGATACAATAAAGATAATCTTTTTGCACGTATAAGATAATTGATTAATAAGTTGTTAGATTACAGAAATGTCATTGGAAAGCCATAAGATCAACATAAAGGCTTCCACATTTGATTAAGAACATAAAATCCGTAAGAATAAATAAGGGAGATACAAGAGAAGGATGCTAAAGGCACAAGGAAGGTATACATAGTAGCTATACCCTTGTGGACGTAAGTGTTAGATATCAACTATAACTCAGACACAGAATGCACTAATAAACTGTATTAAATTTAGGTAATGATTAATGAAAATGAATTTTATATTATCTATTTGATGAGGATTTAACTATATGAGTAAACCTCAATCCTAAATTCTCAATCTCTGGATATGTTTAAACTACAACGGACACCTAAACCTAGGATTCCTTTTGATGTGAACACAGATGACAAATTTAATCGTGGGTTTAATTACTATATAAAATTAATTAATTCTGCGTTAATCTACACATTTCATGGAACTACTATAGTTCAAAAGTCAGCAGACTACCGCCAGAGAGACCTCGTGCCTTTATAAACTTTTCACTTATATCTTATAGGCTTGGCTCAAATATCAAATACCAGCGATAATTAGGAACTTTTGATGGTGGTAGAAACGGAAACTATCCTTTCATCAAATTTGTTACAGGCGGCTTCAGGATCTTATGGGCCCGACTTTACATACCACCTACTATATGTATTGTTGGTACATCGCTCGATTTATGCATATCACTCATAATGCTAAGCCTTCAGTATTTCCAGCTTTCTAATAACTATCATCAAGCCCTTACAAAGATTGTTGTTATAGCCAAGAGAGTAATGATAAATAGCTGCTGCGATATACTAATTCTAGATTGTTTATTTTTAAATTATATTCTTTGCATGGTTTTATATTTTAGTTTATATAAAAGTGCATTAATTATTAACTAATCAGACCAATCTATAAAACCTCAATTTCTTTAATTAAACATTGTTATTCTGATCCATAAAATAATTTTATAATGTTCTCCATGATCGATTTCTTGAATATAGTAGTTATGTACTATAGAGTTTCCTTCTTACTAGATAGCACGACTCTTAGATGCCAACATTTGATGCTCGTTAAATAATACAGTTATATCGTTTATTATTCGCTTCTTCAGGAATGCCTTTATCTATGAACGCAAATTTAAGATAAATTCTCTATTCAACAGAACCAGATAATCATCACACCATAAATGTTTCTAGTATATAGATTTAAAATGTTTATTTGGGTTTTAAACCGATAAGCTTTTTGCAAGTTTAAAAATCTACGCACTGTCCTTCTATTTCTTTCTCTTAAATTGAATTCATTTGTTGAGCTATCTCCTAGACGTGTACAGTTTGTAATAAAGTATTGTGGAAGGCCTTGTTGAAATGTATGTTTTAATTTTCCATGTATTAAAATAGTCTATGATAAGCGAGGTGTGTACACATAATTTACTTGTGGATACTACAATATTATTTGAGCTTACTTCTCATATTTCCATCACGCCTCCTATTTGTGAACAATGCATAGCTAGTGAAGGTTCAGTGTAATAAGTTGAGTCAGTATCACTCAATTTTAATAAAACCTCCAAGGGTAGTTTTGTTTTCAAGTTCTAGTGATTCTGTATGTGATATAACTAATTACGCGGTTAATGGATACGTTTTATACCGTCACTTATCATTTATTATATATGCTTTAATAATGAAATATAGAGATATTACCAAGGGGGTTAAAATAGCTTCGACAGTTTCACGCAAAGGATGGTACACCAGACCGGTAGATTAGCCGGAAGCACTGCCGTCCCTCAGTTTAAACCAAGTCTTTCACTAGCATATGAATGCTTATTTCACGCCTTCTGTCACAAGCAGAACGTTATAGTGTCTCGATAAAGGGAGAGTGAGTATCCAAATCTTTTGTATTGCACAGGTTATAATCAGTTGACAGCAGGGGAAAAAAGAACTTGAGGAACCATTGAGGTTCGTCAATTGAAATGGCGTGGTTTAACACCCAGAACAACGTCATTGGCTCCTCACATTATGTCCCCGCTTGATTCGAACTAGCATTTTTATAAATCCAGTGATTGGTACTATATAAACAGTATTTAAACTTTAAAAAAATAAAAAATAAATTGTTTAAAGTAACCATTAAAAAAGATAAATAATAAAAAATGTCATGTTAAATTAATATTTGAATAGTCTGAGATGAATAATTAAGCATACGAACTTTCCTTTTTAAAGATCGGACTGGTCTGAATATAAAGCTGTTTACTAGTACAGTATTTATCTTTTAAAACCCATATTACATGTGTGTTATCTTTAAAAATCGAGAATTAATGGAAAACCAGTTGAATAAGGTAGGGGATTTGTTGGTTGGATGATATAATATAACAGCGGTATTAAGATTCACTCGATAACTAGCACTATGTCCATTTTCAAGGTCATCTGTGCACTGTAACGTCATTATTTATAATACGAGACCCAGTATTCCTATCTCCTTCCTTATTGCTCTCGGAATTCTAAATTTTTTCACACTCCAGGAAGTGTAACTGATCTGGGTTATTTCGATTAACCTTGACAAAATATTAAGGCGGAGAATTAAGAGATAATCAGACATATGATTGCTAAGAAGAGAGATGAGCCATGTGACTCATTAATATTAGACATAAAATCGATCTAGTTCGAAAGAATCGCTATTTCTTATTATTCTCTTTGTTAACATAGTTTGTGAATATGAAAAACAATCATGGGATTTCAGTGATTAAGGCAATATTACATTTTCTATGTAATAATGAGTAACATATTGAATTTTAATGAAGACTATTTAAAATCTAAAAAACAAAGACATTGTGATTTAAAATTTACACAGTACAGCACGAGGTCCCTATCGGTTTAAACTTATTTGAGAGAATCAGTGAGATAAAGAATGCTGCTTAACTGATCACACTAGTTTAGTAAGGAGTATTCTTGATAAGTAAAGCAGAAAACGAAACTATACCAGTTGTATTTTTAAAGATGCTTCCCAATTTATCACCAGAGTGTGAGGGAAATTATAATCTAGTGTCGATATTTAAGCTCAGTAGTACATTATTGAAGTTTTTCAAAATGTATGTGCGTCAAGTAACTTACATGCGAGTATTATTTAACAGCTGCGTTACTAACTATTCACATAATCGGTTAAAACGATAAGGGTGTCTGAGAAAGTATTTAGTGCTTGGCTACTAGTTCGTATTTGTAGTATGAACCACAGTTCCATATCTCTCGGCTGCCGGTAATGGCAAGAAAAAATGTTTTTTAGAAGTTATGGGTTAAATAATGTCACACCATAGATATGATCTTCAAATTGTGTGTAGTCCACAGAAAATACGTAGTTATTCGAATCATTTTTTACAATTGATCCTTCGCAGATATAAATGTTTTAGTATGTCGGTATATCAGTATGCGTGTTCGTTAAAGAAGACATACAGAGATAAAGATAAATTTTGCTGCCTCTCGATTTGCAGTACAGACATTACTCACAATATGAAAAAGTACAGACAATCATCAGTGATCGCTCTCCTGCGATGAGAGTATCTATTATAAAGATCCAGCCAAGCTCTAATCACTGAGGGGGATTATATCTCGAATTTTCCTAAAGATGAGCTAGATCTCGGAGTAAACGGCTTCTTCCTAAGATGATTCTCAAGCTGACCTCTAGAATGTAACAAGATCATATAACCTTCGACTACACTCACAATATATAATTAAGCATACAAGTTGTTAAAAATCAATTCCTGAAATCAGAAGCCTTATTATCTTTCTCATTTTAGTCTAAAAAAGAAAATTAAACTCATCATAGTTGATATCTTAATAGAGACCTGAGTATGAGGGGGGGGCAAGACAGGAAAAATATGGTTGGCAAAAGGTATTCATAATGAGAATATATGTTGAAATATGAGTCATCTTAATAATCATATGTTCTGGATATTTTCGTCTTTATATTAAGTAAACAATTTTTATATTTCAAATCCAATAAATAGTACGTTGTTTATTATGTAAAATTACAGTCTGACAGTCTCCAATCCTCTAGGCACTTTTTTTGAAAAAGTTAAGAACTTTCTCTGATAAGGTACAACAAATGGTGTTGCAACTCTTTTTGGTCTATAATCAGCAAATTCTATTAAAAAATATAGATAGAAGTTTAATTTGTTGCAGATTATTTTGAGGATTATATGTGCAAAAATAGGTACATTTAGCGAGGTTATTGACTTTCATACATTGATAAAGATGATATCCGCTTAATTAGAGGATTTGTATCGGACTGTTAAGGCATTGTTTACATTTAAGATTATTAGCAGCGATGTGTGTAGAGGGTGGGGTTGATAGTAGATATTACAATTTATAGGTCAAGGTTCCTATTGGCTTCAAGATTGTATAACAAAAATATGGTCCGAAAAAGTTTAAAAAATTTATAGGAAGGAATAAATTATGTGAGTAAAAGTATATGATAGAAAAGTATAATGACGTCATATATACACATAATTATTATTTGGGTTAGAAATTTTAGTTATAGATAGATTGTATAGATAATAAATAATAATATATACCTCTCAGAAACATTATATTCTGAAAAGTATGAAAAGTTTTAATTAAAAATAAACCGATTGAATATGTAGTGGTGAATTAGTTAAATAATTAATAAATCCCTAAATAAAGAAAATGTTCTCACTCTGATAGATTAATTAAGAGAGTATGTTCTATCCTTCCTACATAATAGTTACTGTTAGTTGATCTTATCTGATACATCTGTAATAACTTGCACTAGAAGCTGTGCTTCTTTTGGTTTGTTTGTTCGGAAATTGTGCAACTTGGTTTAGCGAACGATAACTCGCGAAGGCATTCTCAAATTGAAACGAAACTGTGCAAGTCGCGAGATGTTGAGGAGGTTACGAGGCTATTGTTATAAAGAATGATTGGATCAATGCGTAATTAAGTTATAAAACCACTCATTACATGTTTTTTAAAACTTCTTCTATGTCTCTACTCACTGTTATTTGAGATAACCAAAAAGGAAAGAATTTTTTTTTGATAAACTGTGTAAATGACGTCATAATTGTTTTTAATAATTTCAAGCAAATTTTTACAAGATGGTATGATAATCTAAATAGATGAATGAAACATTGAATTAGCGCTGAAATTTTGAAACTGAGTTAGTATCTTACTGCACAATCTTTTCCGATTTATGAACACACAACCTAGAAAACATACGAGTTGTTGCTTCTAACTCGGAGACCGATCATGCAGAATAGGAATCGTGGAGTTGGAATGCTCCTCTCCAGATCTTTACTGGTTGGTCCCGGATATAACATATATTGATAATCGTTGTATATATGTATACGGCGTAGTGTTATCCTAGCAAAGATAGACACTACGAGTTTCATGAACTGGGATAAATATTTGCTCCGATGTGTTAGGAGGGAAGGTGGAGTGCGGAGCCCAGTATTAGTATTAAGATGAGACGTCTCCTCTTGCTGGCAATATTGCTCACACTGGGAACGGGTTTCAAAGCAGGAGCACTAATGTCCCTGAGAACAGGCAAACATGGCTTCGCGATTCGAACCACGCCGAGCTAAGCAGACCGGCGTAAAGGAGGAGATAAACATATAGCATGCCGTATTATTAGTCTATTCTACTTATGGGCTTGGGAAGATTATATTTCTAACACTACGATAGTGACGGCACCAGTGTCAGCTCAA
>JACMZG010000079.1:144905-175085 GCA_018340805.1 Microvelia longipes
AGAGGCCTATAGGTTAAATTTGAACATCGAAAAGCCATAGAGAATATTTACTACAGGGCGATAGGCTATTTTAAACATTGAGAGGCTGAACATTTAGTGGGCTCTCGGGCTCTGTGTAATTCATTGAAACTCTCCAGAGGGAGTTGAGGTTATAACTAATCAATTGTTCTGGCTCCCGCAGATTGGTTTGTGTTTGTGATTGTATTTTAAACATCGTTACGTAGATAATTACTGCTATTTTTGTTATGTTTAATTTGATGATAGATGATAATCGAATGTTGGCAGGTTACTTTTGCGATGTTTCAAAATTCAACAATAGGGGCTTAGTAATAGAATCTCTTGAAAAGTAACCGCTGAACACCTGGCTTATAAATATAGTTAATAATCAGTACACAATTAGACTACTTAGGATAGGGAATGTTAAAAATACAATCAAAACACTCAACCATGTGCGAGAAGACAAAAACAATTGATTTATTATGAACTTAAATCACTGTTTAAGAAAGTTTTAATGAGGTTACTCAGAGACCCAAAAAGACTGTTTTGGCCTCTAAATGTATTGAGATATGGCTGTTGCCCTCTCTAGTATATTCTCTATGTCGTATTAATTACTTGTTATTATGAGATATATACTAGAGTGGGCATATACTACCGCAATACATTAAAAGCTTCAAACATGATGATGGGCTCTTCGTGTACCTCATTGGAAACCCGCTTTATTTAAAGTCTATTATATATTCCTTTAACACATTTACTTCATTTCACACGCGGGGATTGGCAGGAAGTTCCACGTCGTGTTTAACCCCTTCAGTTGTCGGTGAACGGATAAACACCGGTTCATCCCTGAAATCATTTTTTTTATCGAGTAAAGTATAGGTTAAAATATACAGTGTGAACAGTAGGGTTGAATCCTTGAGGGAGTTGAACCCCCTTGCCAAACTCCCGCGTTGGGAACGACACGTAAATGTATTTTAAACGTGTCCTATGTACATTACAAGCGAATTTGCTCTTTAATGTTGCTTGTATTATTGAAGGCGTTCAGGTTACTTTTTCAATTGGTTTCGAAATGATAACCGATAACGGTTCTGGATAGAGAGGCGCCTATTAGCAGTTTTTGTTTAGACTAGAAGATCGCAGCTACCACCTTTTCAACTGGTTATAGTTTTTTTCTAAAAAATTACAAAAAGTACTTTACAATTTTCTAAGTACTTTTTACAAAAACTTTGTTGAAAAAACTTAGTTGCCAGAGAACTCAGCTGTGTTTAAACGTTGTTAAAATAATGTTTATAATATCGATTCTGAAACTAAGTTATTATAACAATTTTTTGTCAGGACAATACTTCGACTTTATTTTTGCCAAGGAAAATATAAATATTTAAGGATTTTAAAATGGACAAAGACTCCAGGATGTGATATCGAAACCCCGGAATGTATTCCTGATATTATGATCGGAATGAAACCGAATGGTGATCGGTGATCTTAGTCAAACTTAATTATACTCCGTCTTTATAGAACTTGTCAAAGAAAAATGAGCAATTTTATTGGGTGTAATAGGCGTTTAAGCATAGCGTGGTTAACCAAAACGATTCACGGGCATGATTTCACGCTTTAATTTAAATTTGGTGCTATTTTGGGATCAGAATGTGGGTCAGTAATTAAGGAGGGGGAGTGGTGGGGGGGGGGGGGTAAAAAAATTCTTCCTTAATACAGTCGACACTTTTATGAACCACTCACGGGAGACTTCAGAACAACTGGAAACGAAAAATCCGGTGACATCTCGGTTTTGGATTCTTTTAGAACTCAATGCTTTTCTTATAACTACCGTTATTAAATTGAGAAAAATTAATGACTCAACAATTTTTCAAAATGGAGTATATATATATCATTATATATATATATATATATAAATATATGATATTATATATATATATATACAATATATATACTATGCTATAGTATAATTCTGGGGCAGCGACCGTTGGACTCTTATTCGTTTGTTAAAGAGGAAGTCTACAACGGCTTTTGCTTATTTCCTGAATTAGTTAGTTTAGCCTATTTATGCACATCATCAATTTTATGACCACTCAACGACAATTCTGTCGTTGTTACGGGCTTTTGATATCTCCATACATCTTTTAAGACTGGTTTCAAAACTCGAGTTTTTTTGTTTTTTACGTATTTTTTTTGTATTAGTTATTGACGTCATGTAAAAGCTCGCTTGTAGTCAGAAGTTACAACCAAAATCAGATAACCGCCGCCGTTTCGTCCAAGTATTTGACAGGAATGAAAACTCGTTTTGTCTTTGCCATATGCAGAGTTTTATTTTTATTCCCTTTGTAGTTCTATTAATGATACAGGTTGAATCAAAAATAAAAATAAAACATAAAGAATTAAAAAACCTTTCAAGTTATTACACACTTGCTTGTATTTGAAATACGAACGCGATTTAAGTCAATACGCCTTCCATTATACTATACCTAATTGGAATTTCTTGCCAAATAATTCGCATTTAAATATAGTTATGCTTGTAGAAATTTTTTTTGCCTAGTATCCAGCTTATGCCAGTTTAAATTATTTACATTATTTTAAATTTCAGCTACTTCTTTTGCAAAATTACATACATTCAAAATAATAATTAGTATATATTATATTATTATTATATATATATTATATATTATTACTATATATTATAATTATAATATATATATGATATATAAGAATAATTATTATTCACTGATAGATGGAATGCATTGTGAACAGCTGGGGCCACAGCAAG
Organism: Microvelia longipes; assembly: GCA_018340805.1. Classification (NCBI taxonomy): domain Eukaryota; kingdom Metazoa; phylum Arthropoda; class Insecta; order Hemiptera; family Veliidae; genus Microvelia; species Microvelia longipes. The sequence goes on from JACMZG010000079.1 coordinate 147,682, forward strand.
TTGAGGTTGATTATAAGAAAAAATACATTTTCACCAACTTCAAACAATAACTTCAGATCTGACGAATCCAAAGGCACCGTTCGTACAATGTTTTCAGGTACATATTTAGATGAGTCAACATGACATAACTACAAATTTATTTTTATTAATTGTTATTAGCTATTTTAAACTAAACCCAGATTAGTTCATTACAGATTGATAACATCTCATTGCTTATCTCTTTAATGACGTCATTAGTCTTGGATAACCGATAGTTTAACTAATTATCTAAATTCCATTGAATAACTAAGGAGTGCAATAAAAAATATATTTTTTAATTGGTATAATTGTAAAATAATTCTATGTATAGACAGAGCATAACTAAGGCAGTGTTCGCGACAGTAAACCGATCGTTCATCGATCGATCGCAATTGATCGATCATGGCGGCTATTTTTACTCTCTACCATCAAAGTGACCGATTTAAGTTGGCGAACTCTTTTTGATCGACAACTCCAGGCTTTATTCTTTCTTATTATAACATTTTAAGAAAACAGAGGTCTACTTTTTCTGAAGTTATGGAAAGACGATACTGGAAATGAAACGAATGTATTTACTATCTAAGGAAGAATTAAATCTTTAAGCCCCTCTAGTATTAAGATCTCTATGTTTTCTAACATATAGTCGATACCACTTTTTGTAAGAGAAAATTATCTTGTAATAGATACAGATGAATTTTTTGATAAAAGGGACTATTTCTTTAAAAAGTTTTTGAGACGTCAAAACCTATTTAGCATAAGATTTCAGAACTGACGACTTGTGTTGTTGTTTGTTTTTGTTCGTTCAGAGATTACTTCTCCATATCGTTTTATTGATTTTTCTTTTCTTACTTTAGAAAAGGGATTCTAAAAAAAAGTAATAATGTCGCCTTTGCGGGCAAAAGAGGAGATTCTAAAAAAAAATAATGTCGTTTTTGCTGGCAAAAGAGGAGATTCTAAAAATATAATGTCGCCTTTGCGGGCAAAAGATGAGATTCTAAAATAATATGTCGTTTTGCTGGCTAAAGAGGGCATTTCCTCAACTTGAAAATATGTAGTTAGCCTCCACACCGGGATTGTAGCCTTAAATTTAAATTTCCCTATGGTTATTAGTATATTAAGGGCTTATATATAATAATTATATAATAATAGTATAATAGGAATATATATATATAATATATATTATATATATATATATATATATATATATATATATATTATATAGGCGCAATGCGCCGAGGCTACTGAGCGGCAAGAGGCCGAAAGCGTCTTGTTTATTCTGACGATGAGGCACTAAAGACTGTACAGGTAAGGTATTGTTACTAACCGAGTAAGGTTTAGGTTGATAATCGCATGGAGGTAGTTCAGGTACTGGTCCGTTCTTCTTACTATCTGAACTGTAATTCCTGTGTAATACCTGATTCGCCCGTAAACCTGTAACATTAAGATAATAATGAATTTAAGCTTAAAAATAATAGGTATTTTATACACCAAAGAATATAACAGGTGTATAGAATGATGGAAGGTATATGAGTGAGTCAGACAGAAGATGTTAATGTTAGAGGTTAATGTTTCTGACTAATGAAAAAAGAACAGTTTTCAAACGGGTAATTTTTCGTTACGATTGGAACATTACCAAGTTGCAGAGGAGATTCTAAAAATAATAAATCTCACGTGTAAGGGCAAAAGAGGGCATACCTCGACTTGAGTAAATGTTAGCCTATAAAACTTATCTCTTGTCTTGTATATTAAACGAAAATAAATACGTGTAAAAATAGGAGCCAAGTCTAGCGTTAAAAGTTGTTAAAGTTCAAGATCATTGGATAAGCCAAATCAAAAGTTCCTAATTATGCTTGTAAATATTACGAAGTCTTGGCGGTTAACTTTGTGACTTGGCTATTACGCAGCGCACACAGACATGCATAATTAGCTTATAAAATTGACTGAATGAATTTTTATTATTTATGTCAACTGTCTACACTCTATACTAGATCTTTAGTATCACACTACCTTAAGCAGCGTGATACTAAAAAAACAGCGTTTCACTTCATGGCCAAGTCACAAAGTGAAACCGCCAAGACCTCGTATATTTACCAGCATAATTAGGAACTTTTGATTTGGATAACCAATGATCTTGAAAAATTTTACGCTAGACTTGGCTCTTTTTTTACACGCATGTGTTTTTTGGAATTTCATTCCTTTTGTAAGCTTGGAGTTTCAAGCTTACAAACATAACTTACAAAAGTATGCCAGATATATTATAAATTATTAATTAGTTTCTGTATATTACGCCATTAATTTATTACTAAACACCACCAAACCACCAATTTCTTAATTAAACATTTGTTCTGTCAAAATAAAACTCTCAATATTCTTAGTATTAAAGTTCTCAACTAGGTAGCGCTATTGCCAACATTTTTCTTTATACGTGAAATTAAGGTTAGGATTGCCTTTCAACGTAGGTAGAACATATTAAGAAGAAGGAACGTCAAATGTTAAATTTTGAAAATGTTTATTGATTTTTGCATCAACATTTATCTAGATACCAAATTTCAAGTGTCTAAGTTTGCTGGAAGTGCCTTAGAATTTTGATGAGTGAGTGAGTTGTCAAAACTGCTAACTTTGAGCTCCATATCTCATTACCTTTGAATGGCATAGAGATGAAATTCAGTAGGATTGGTCAGCTTAACAAGATCTTTTACTTGCTATTAAAATTATATTTTTAATGTCCTTAATAAGAAGATACGAGGAGGTTAAAATAGCCTCGACATGTTTCCAGCAAGGGATGGTACACCAGTGACCACTAGACTTTGCCGGGGCACTGCCGTGCCCTCAGATTAACCAATGTCCTTTACTAAGCATATGTATGGCTTATTTTGCCCTCTTCTGGCTTTAAAAGCAGAACGGTATAGGTTTCTGGTAGAGAAGAGAGTTGATCATCTACAAATCTTTATAGTATTGCACACGGTTATAATTAGTTGACAGAGTGGGGAAAAAATTGAGAAACCATTGAGGTTCGTCTAATATGAAATTGTGGGCGCGGTTTAACACCCAGAACTAACGTCATTGGCTCCCTCACATTATTGTCCCTCGCTGTCAACTGATTATAACCGTGTGTTATACTACAACTTTCTTTAAAGATCGGACTTGGTCTCAATCCTAAGACGCCTCAGTAGTTATCTTTTTCACCCTCTCTGGTTTTAAAGAAGAGCGGTAGGTTTCTGATAAAGAGAAGAGTTCTGGTACCTACGAGTGTCATCTTCAGGTCTCAATCATGAGACCAGAGCCCGTCTTTATTGCTTGATGTTCTTTTACAATTCATGAAGTGTAAAATGATATAGGCTTTAATGATAACCTGCAGAAGGCTGACTGTTGCCATGCCTTTATCTTCGATTATGGAGAGACCTTTCTTATCTTTTATATAAATGATGAACTCCAGTGAAGGTTACTTTCATATTAAAAGGACCTTTAAAAATATTTATAAAATCTAAAGAAAAGACATTGTTTAAATTACACGGGACGCCTACTTTAATAAAGGATATAAATGCTCTTAACTAAGCTGAAGGACTATGATTTATTATACCAGTTTGATATTTAAAGATGCTTTCCTTTTACTGTCGTGTATACGTGTGATTCTAAGCGTAAAAATACTGTGTTTCACACGCACGAGCGTTTTAACACGTACACTTATAACTTAAGGGAGGTTCGCGAGTACTGATCAATCATACCACAGTCATACCCCGCCGGATGTTTTAGGAATAACTACAAATGCCAAAGTGAGCCAAAAAATACTAGTTTTGATTTATTACTGTTCGCAGATAAAATATTGTGTGGAACGAGGCAGGAAAGGAAACATTACTGACTCGTATATTTGCCTGCCTCGGCTTTTGCCTCGTCAATCAAAATGAAAATTACCTGCCTCGGCTTCGCCTCTGCAGGTAATTAGATGGCACACTCGGGGCTCAATTCGATACTAGTCAGTAATATCCATTTTCCTGCCTTGTTACACAAATAACCATTACTTCCAAAATTACAAATTATCGGTACATTTCATTACAAAAAATATTATTCTATTATCTTAAATAGGGGACCTATATGAGGGGGGGGGGGCAAGACAGGGAAATAATATATCATGGTATTTTTAATTACACAAATTTCATTTTCTCTTAAAAGAGACTTTTTTACAAAGAAATAACATTTTGTTTATTATAAAAATTACGCTTCAGTTCTCTCTAGGCCACTTTTTGAAAAGTGTACTTTTTGGGTACAAATGGGTAATATACCATAAAAAAGGTTAATGTTGCCAATTTTTTGTTTTTAGCGAATTTTCATAATGAAAATGACGCTTATGAGGTTGTTCGGATGACGGAAGTTGAGGGTGGGAGTGAGTGGAATCGGTTCCTATTGCTTCCTGATAACAAAAATATATTTGTCCGAAAAGTATAATATATATATATAGTATATATTAATATATATATATATATATATATATATATATATAATATTTATATATATATATATATGTTATGTATATATATATATATGTATGTAAGAGTTTCTACCCTTTCGTATGGCGAACGATAACTCTCGAAGGCGTTCTAAATTGAAACGAAACTTTGCAAATCGCGAGAGATGTTGGAGGAGGTTACGAGGCCTATTGTTTATAAAAACAATTAACGTCATCAACAAAGTTATGACGTCATGAAAAAAATTTTTGAAACTTAAAATGGCTTTAAAGCAAGGTATCTAGTATTTAGTAGACGGCTAGCTGAATCGATTAAGACCAATTTCAGCTCAATCGAACCATCACAAATGGGGCAATCGGTATACATAATATATAAATCTTGTATATATGTATACGTCTAGGTCAAAGACTCGTACGATATCTGTTGGGTTCAGTAGTGTTAGAGGTGGGGTATAGTATTAAAGAAGAGACCTCTACCTCTTGCTCCATCATGGTAAGCCTAATGTCCCTGAGAGACAGGGCAAAAATGGCTTCCACTGAACACGCCGAGGCTAAGCAGACCCGTTAAAGAGGAAGAACATCGAAGTAGTCTTTATATAGGTCGAAGTTATTCTAAAACGAATGCGACCAGTTTCAGCTCAATCGGACAATCCTAAGTGACGCAAACGGTATTTTTATTTTGAATAATCATGATATATTTTTTCAAACTTAAGATTTTACTCAAATAAACAATTTGTTTACAAAACAAAATTTGACATTTTTTTTAAATTCTATAAACAATCATAAACGTAAGTTAAAGTTTATACCCTTTTGTATAGTGTACGATAACTAAAGCTGATGAAGATGAAACTATTATCTTTTTCCTACCCTATATACAAGGTTACTCTTTAAACAGTTGCAACGTTGTGGATTTTTTCCTCACAAACCAAATTTGTGAGAAAGCCTCTCAGGCCCGCGAAGCGGCCTGTGAACGAGTCTGTGAAAATTCGCTAAATACGTGGCAAATGCCATGTAACAAGAAACGATAGTGAAACCATACATTAATACAAAAAACAACAACATGTGGCGCGAAGCGGTCACTGGGAGGCCCGGGCCGCGAAGCGGCCCGGCGGCCGACGCCGCGGAGCGGACGAGGCGCGAAGCGCCGGTCCACGTAGCGGCCACGGGCGAAGGCCCGTATTATTTTAAAACCAACATGGTAAAATAAACAATATTTTTATACCTATAACTATTTAAAGCATATACATTTTGGCAAAAATATATAATTTTATCCATTATCAGTTGATCTAAACCAAGTAGGGAAACTCCTATACTACCTGTGTAAAAAAAAATCAGACGTGCGTGATCACATAGAGATATATTACTAGAGGTTGAACTTTATTATATATTACTAGAGATATATTACTATTGGTTGAACTTTGAAACATCAAAAAAGTAACCTGACCACCTTCGATTATCATTTTCATCAAATAAGCAGAACAAAAAGCAGTAAATTATATAGTAGAATGTTTAAAATACAATCAACAACACAAACAATCTGCCGGAAGCCGAAAACAATTGTAATTTATAACCTAAACTCCCTCTTAGAGAAGATCTTCAATGAGGTAACACAGAACCCCTGAGAGCCCACTAAAAATATTTCAGACCTCAATATATTAAGATAGGCTATGCCCCTCTAGTATATATGCGTGATCACCTGATAGCTGCCTCAAAAATAAAAAATAGCTAAAAAATTGGAATAACTGCGCATGCGCCTCTCAGAAATTTTTTTTTACTTAGTTTTATTGGTAACCCTGATGATAACATTAGGTGAGTTTTACTTTTTTTATTTTTATTTATTTATTTATTTATTTATTTATTTAAATACTTGAGGTTACTTCCCAAGGAAAGTATCCAATTGTCAAAAATGTCAAAATGCAACAACATGCAATAACAAATTAAAAAAACGAGTACAAAGTAATTAAAAAACATTATTACATAAAACTCACATAAAAAAAACAACCACAATTATTAAAGAGGAGGAAACACCAAATCATCTAATAAAAATTGATTTATAGAATAATAAGATTTTCTGAAGCAGCATAATTAAGCGTTTTCTTAAAAGTTTTGAGAGGTAGTTCAATTATAGATTCAGGTAATTTAATTAAAGCATTCTTATTCCATTAATAATGGAGAGACTGGTTCTGATTTATGAAGTCTACAGGGGGGCATATTAATATTGGTAGTAAATTCAGTAGCATAGCTATGATTTTTATTATTATTGAAACCCCTCATCGTACTTATTTTTAATAAACAAAAGCAATGACAAAATATATGCTGAGAAGAAAGTTAAAATCTGATTATTAATAAAATATTGTTTACATTCGGAATCGTATTTAGCATGTTAATAATTCGAATTGCTTTTTTCTGTAGTATAAAAAATGTTTACACTTTTAATCTTGTTTCTTATTTTGATAGTACGTGATGGTTTAATGATTTTGTATTAAATTCTGTGAAATAATTGTTACATTAATTAGTTAAAGAAAAGAGAAAATATAGTACAGGTAAACTACATGTTTTTAGTAAATTTTGAAGAACATACAGACGACAATGTATTGCCTTGAATATAACTGAAAATTATGATTGCTTTTATTATATTCAAAAAATGTTAGGTTAAAGTTGTTTAAAGCTACTAATTTACAATTAATATTTGAAAAGGAAAAACAAATATGACTCGCAAAAATGTACTAAGTTATATAGGGTACGCGAAAAAAAAAATAATTAGCCGCTCGTTTATGTTATTTAACTTAAATAACTTACAGATTATTTATTAAGAACTAGTATTTAAGATTCGCCACTTAAACTCTATTGGATTGTGGCTAAACGTATTTCTTACACAAATTATTAACATTTTATACTAATTGTAACAAATAAATGCAATAAAAACAAAAATTATGAAAACCGTAATGTTTATTACGCCCATAGGAAAATTTGAGCCAACTCCCTGGTGGACAAAATGTAAACTACATACCAGGTCTGACAAGAAATCGCGTTTGTTTCCCTACTTACTTTATATATTACTTTAAGTTTAACACACTTGAGTTATTTTGAATTAATATTACCGTATTATATATAAAATTTATAATTGTAAGAAATTCCATTATTAAGGCTGGAAATTATAATTCAACTGACTAGTATAAATTAAGGCCCAGACCCGAAGGCTATAAAAATTACAGAGGCGAACTCGAAGTAGGTGATTAACCAATTTAACTGCCGAGGCAAAGCGAGAAAAAAATGTTTCCTTGTTGCATATTTTATCTACTCAGATTTTTTAGGAAAAAATATAATAAATCATGACTAAAATAATTAATTAAGGAATTTAAATGTTTATTTTGAAGTAAAGACATAAATTCATAAACTAATAATATTTTATGAACATCTTATCAAAGGAAATATCTTACTTTTTACTATTTGTTTATAACCTTCTCAGATTTTTTAGGAAAAATAATAATAAATCATGACTAAAATAATTATTAAGGAATTTAAATTGTTTATTTTGAAGTAAAGACGATAAATTCATAAACTAATAATATTTTATGAACTTCTTATTTAAGGAAATATTATTACTTTTAATATTTGTTTATAACCTTCTCTACAGCAAAACAGTAGGAAACCATCGGGAGGTAAGTTTAATTTAAAGATCCTTCTTTACATGACCGATTTTTTAAAATTTTATCAAGCCTGTTTTAAAATTCTGGCAACGGATTAAGAAAATAGCATTTTCCTGCCTAAAATAATTGTGTGTAGTTAATTTACCTATTAGAGTAGATAAAAAAATCATTAATATATCATTAATTAATATATATATTATAAATTGTAATAATAATGAATCCAAATTTACATATGTTTAATAAATATACTTACATTTTAATAATTTCTGAGTAATTTTCATTTATTTCGTAATTTTCTTTTTTAATTTTTTTGTTATAATAATTTTATATTAAAAGTAAAATGGATTAGAGCTCGAAAAGTTAGCAGCAAAAAAAAATTTTTAATGGAATTAATATTAAATAAGCAAAAAACTTAAAAAAATAATTATAAAGGTTATTTGTGTGTGTTATAATTCTTTTAATTTTTTCGTAGTCACATTTTATATTTTAAAAAAAATGAATCAAAAATTAATTTAAATTTAATTTTAACTAATCATTCAATTAATAGGCTAATCAAAATAAAAAATATATATTCACTATCAACACACACAAATAATTTCGGCAAATTTTCAAATAAACATAAAAGAATTCTTCGGCGTTAATTTATTTAAAAAGTTTTTTAATTCTATTTAAAATTTTAAAGCACTACATTTCATTTTAAAAATGTTTACTACGTTAATTTTTTATATTGAAAATTAAAATTATAATTGACGTACTTATAGATTTGTTTTACTTAAATTTTAATAACCACTGTCTATTAATTAAGTCACTAATATTTTAAGACATTTAATAATAAGTCACAAACTTATTGTTAACAAATGTGTTTAATATTTTATCAACATCAGCCTGTGTAAGACGAGGATTTTATCTAATGCGTATTTTAGTTTATGTGAACATTTTATAAGGATGTGTTGGGTGAAACCCACTAACTGTATAACAATTTAATTGAATAGATTTGTTTTTTTAAAAATGTCGTTTCGTTTGGCGCTAGAAAAGTGGGGAGAGGTATGTACACAGTATACATAGCGTAAGAGATACCCCTCTACTTTACAGTGGCGATTGTGCCACTGTCAAAAAGACGTATTCTATAGGAGTAACCATAGAGATATTATTACTAGAGGGGCAATATAAGTTTAGTTTGAAAACATTGACAAAGTAACCTGACTTCTTTGCTTAATAATGTAATCAAATAATCAGTTCAAAATGACTATAAATTCTTTAGTAAAAACCTATAGGACTAATACTATATATAGAAGGAGCACTACTGATAACACGAAAGCCGGTTCACTGGTGCAACTAAATAATGCTGCCACCCTTACAATATACAATTTTCTAAAAAAAAGTTTGGCAAATACTTCTGGTTGCTGAATTATTATGTTCTATTGATTTTAATAATGATTTATTATTCATTAAAATACTAATATAAATATCGGTTGCATTACAATATTTTATGCATTTTAAATTGTAGTTTAACGTATTTATTAAAATTATATATAAAAAGTAGTCCTCGTCAACTAAATGTAGATTCTTGTATTCTGCCACCCTTATGCCATCTAAGACCAGTTTTATTAAATACTCAGCAGGTGTTTTAAGTTATATATTTGTATTTTACGATTTTTCTTCATTAATAGATATTTAATGACAAATACTTAAAATAATGTTTTGTTGTCAGGTTGGCAGCATTACTTGTTGCACCAGTCAACCGGCTTTCGTGTTATCAGTGGAATTACATTGTGTTTACGGTCCTGTGCTCGATGTGTCAAAATTCAACCAATAGGGCCCCTCTAGTAATATATCTCTATGGCTCTCATCGTATTTATGCAAGAGAGTTGAAACTTGGTACAAAATCAATCTTTAGTCTAGTTGTGTTATCCGAAAAATATTATTTTGATTATAGAATAAATAATCCAATTAAGATAAAATTGGCACAAGTTTATCCATTATGTTTTAATAACTAAACTAGTTTAGTTTTAATGAGCAGGATATCAACGGTTTTTGCTGGAGGGAGGTCATTAGTGCCTGAATGGGTGACCGCTGGGAATATAACAAATGCATTTTCTGTCAGAAGACGAGCTAAGCGAGTCCGAAGATGAGAATAAGCGTAGCGATTCTGATTCAGTAAGGAAAATTCCACTTCCATTTTCATTGCATGGGTTAGTGACTTTGTCTACACCCCAAACGAGTCTCTCACTGTAACGATACTTCGATTAAAATTATTTCAACTGAGGTTAGTTTATTGTAATTTTTTATTTTTACTTTATAATTAATAACATTTTACATTTTTATTCATTTTTTTCTAGTTGTTTTCTACATTTTTTAATATCTTTACTTAATTTAAAAAAAATCTTGATCTCTTAATTATACAAACTTAATTATCTTTTTTTTTTAATAATATAATTTACTTTAAAATTAATTAAAAAATTCTATATTTTTTCTTAACTGGCTACTGTCAGTTATTTTATAATTTTTCTTTTTTGTCTCTTTATTGTTTTTTTGTAAAACCTTTTTAGTTGGCGATTCTATTTTCTTGTTATAAACCCCCACGCTTAGTTTAAAAAAATTGTGAGATTGTATATTTTTATATTTTTTTGACTGTTATTTATTTTTAAATTTAATAATTTTGTTATGTTATTAAAAATAATAATTATTAACAATTTTATTAAAAAATTGTTTATTTATATATGTCTCACTTTTTTTGTTATTGTGACAATAAAGGATTTTTTTGAGTTTAAGTTTGAAAAAGTTCTGAGATTACCCTGTACCCGATTTTTCTCTCGTCGCCTCTTTTAGTTTTTAAATTTCTATTTAAGAAGGAGGGGTAAGTTCACTTTTCCAAGGGTTTCCAATTACAAGGGCTTCCTCGGAACTTTTCCTCCCTACATCGAAACTCGCTTTGCTCGTCCTCAAAGTATACAAATCGTTAAATTTATACTGCAGTAAGTAGTCGCTCGTCTTCAGATAGTAAATACATCTGTTTCATTCTCAGCGGTCACCCATATACAGCACGTACCACGCTCGATCCTGCTTAAGTTTCACGATCCAACAAAATCAATAATACATGCAAGAGTAATAATTAAAATTTATTTTAAGTTTGTTTTACTTCTTTAAAAACAAATAGTCAAAAAGTAATGTAATATTTACGTGAAATTGTAATTATTAGGAAAAATAGTGCTGGTATAATCAGGTACTCTAATATACAGAATTAATTATTATTATTAGCTTTATATTAATAATAATTATTAGAATTATTACTCTGATTATACAGGCCTCTAACGGCACCTAGCTACCCAGGAATGATTAGAGCTGGTTATATCCTCCCTCTAATAGTATTAGTCCCTTGGGTCTACCTAATATAGTACCTACTAAATGCAAACGAGTGTATTGTGTAATTTGTCTGCACAACATTCGGTAGGCGCTTTTAAATGGTGTCCTTTGTTCGCGGATCCCGAGCCAAAATTATTTTAGCAAAGCTTAGTTCCATCATTAATGGCTTGTTTTTTCTACCAAGTGCGTTTTCACTGAAAGTTCTCTACCTCCGTCTTTTTGTGAAAGAGCCCTAAGTAGTAACATAGAACATAACATACTTGAGGGGGCATAGCCTACCTCAAATACTTGAGAGGCCTGAAACATCATTTGTGGGCTTCAGGGCTCTGTGTAACCTCATTGAAACCTCTTCTAAGAGGAAATTAAGGTTAGAATAAAAATAATTGTTTAGCTTCTCGGACATTATTTTTGTATTTTAAACCTGCTACTATATAAGTTACTGTAATTTGTTCTATTTATTTTATTATTTCATAGATGAAGGTTATTAGGCTCAAGAATAGAAGACTAGAACTTCTAAACTTCTATTCTTGGGTTAAGCTACTTTTCCATCTTTCAAAATTCGACCAAAAGGGCCCCTCTATGCCTAAAATATATCTCTATGGCATAAGAGTCATAAGTTAACGCTCAACTGTGTGCACTCCTTTCTCTGATTGGTTTATTTTTAAAAATCAGCTGTCTTAAATCTCCCCACTCTATCTCTAGTTCAAAATAAATCCGCCAGAGTCACGAAACTTTTTGTTGTCATTTTTGTTCGGAGTAGTTGTTATTTTAATAATTAGGTTTTTTAATTACTTAATGGCCGATAATACTAGTAATAACAGTGGTAACAGAAATGTAAGAAACGGCGTCGATGATGAAGAACAGAACGAAGAGAATGAGGATAATTTACCCGATATCGGCCTAGGACCAAATCAGATAGGTCAGAATTCGAGAGAATGTTCTATCAATGCAGGTTAGTTTACTAATAATTTTATTTAAATTTATTATTATTAATTTAAATGTTACTCAACACGTATCTATTTGTATATTCATTGGTTTATACTTTTGCGTTGTAATGAAAGACAACCCAAAACCATGGTTATTAATAGTTATTTAAAAATCTTATATTGGGGTGTAGTTTTCTCTGAAGTTATTAATTAATTTTTCTTATTTATACCTAAAGTGATGTAACAATTAGGGACGTGGTTGGACAGTGTTCCGAGTTCCACCTTTTTCCTATGGGGAAGATATACCAGGTTTCAGTAAAGGGGAATCTAGTTCAACTACTATGCCGCAAGTCAGTGTCACTTGATCTTATATCTTGCTTTGTTGTTTTTAGTCGTTGCTAACCTGCTGTAAACAAAGAACCCAGCACTTTTAGTATTTTCAAAGTTCTCTTTATGATGTAATTTTCACAATAATAAAAAAAATCAGGACAGGGTACCTCGGAACTTTTCCTCATTACATCTGATTTGCTACGCTCATCCTCCCTGCCAAACTCGCTTTGCTCGTCCTCAGATAGTAAATACATTCGTTTCATTCCAGTGGTCATTTATCCAGGCACTGAACACGCTTGATGCTGCTTAACTTTTATAATCCACCAAAAATCATAGATAAACTTGCTGTATTATAACGAAACTTAGTACACTTATTTATTAGGTATAGGTATACATATGTACCAAATATTAACATAATTGGAATATTTTACAATTGTTTAAAATACATATACAAATCATTCGATAAAAATTGAACTAATGCTGATAATGAGATGAACTCATTACTTGGCACATATGTTAGTCTTATACATGGCTACATGCATGCCAAATTTCAATCAGATCGCATAATTTTTCCGTGTTTTATGATTTTTCAAAATTTTTGCTGAGTCATTATTGCGGGTTAAATACGTCATTAAAAAAATTATTTTCCGAATAGCACAACTACAGATAGATTGATTTTGTACTAAATATCAACTCTCTAGCATAAAACACTGGGGCTATGATGATAACAGACACACACACATAAAGACAGACAAATTGGAAAAAACCAGTCAGGAAGCCTTAAAAACACCTGAAATGCATAATTCTGTTTTCAGCCTGGTTTCGGATTTTTTTGTAAATACAATACTTTTTCTATATACCTACGGTATTAATGAGGAAAAGCAAAAATGCCACTTGAACGAGTTGTTGTAGCTGGTGAAAATAGGCAGGGTGGTCAGATATGTGGCGCTGTAATGCAAATACTTGAAGAACTAAAAGTGACAGAATTTGCTTAAGACCGTGTGAAGGGTGGGAGTTAGAACACTGTCTCTTCCTCAGACCCCTCAGTTTCACATCACTTTAATTAGAGTTAATTAAAAAAAAAATCTGTATTTGCCAGGAAATTAATTGTATCTGTAATTATTGTTATATCCTACATTTTTTCAAATAAATTTTTGCTGAAAAATTAAATACCAAAAGACTAAAACTATAGAGGGAGTACAGGACCCGATTAACACAGTATAAGGGTCTGGAAGTGAGACAGTTTCCATAGGTGCCTAACTGTACTTACCCCTACTATAGTCTCCTTAGAGAAAGAATAGATACTCCCTACCTCTTACAACTTCTATTGTAGCATGCATTCTACTAACGGTGGACATTTTTCAGTGATGCCACATTAAACCACTTTATTCAAAACTAACAATTAAAGAATACATGCAATAGATAATAATTAAAACTTATTTTAAATTCATTTTACTTGATTTAAAACAAAATAGTCAAAAAATAATGTAATTACGTGAAATTGTAATTATTAAGAAAAATAAAAAATTACGTCACCATGTACCGTTAGGGCACCTAGCTACCCAAGGAATGATAAAAAGAACTGTTGTATCCTCCTCTAATAGTTTTAGTCTCTTTGTTAAATACAAATGATAAATATCGCTTATACCAAAAAAGATAATTAATTAACTTTTTAAAGAAAAAATACTTTTCTGAAATACGTCACTCTATGGATGGCCGTGCAGAGTGCTGGAGTATAATTAATTGTTTATATGCAGTTAGCAGATCTCTAATCTTTTGAAAGATTAGAGATCACGTTATATGTATGTTTTCTACATTGCTTATAATAAAATATTTACTTGGATTTTACTGTCTAAAATAATAAATTATTGTGTAGGTATTAATGATAGTAATAGAAGAGAAGATAATCCAGTATTTTCTTTTAAACACTTTTTAAGCGGAAACAGTAATTGTGCCACTTCTTCGTCTGCTTCATCCTCTAGACCAAAGGTAAATGAATTGTTTGACCTTTTTAATCATATTCTTTGTCTATAAAATGACAAGACATTATTTGCTTATTATTTATTTATTTATTCTGAAAGTAGTTATTAAAATCCATTCAGTTTGTTTTAATGAGTAAGTTTTCTTTTTTTACAGCAGGTATATCAATCAATGTCTCCACCTCTATCCCCTAATCCACGGATGCATACGGATCACATACATCAACCACGTATTCATGAAGTCACGTCAGGTCTGCCTGATTTTGTTCAAGATCATTTAGTCATAGAGCAATGCTATCTTAATAATTCCAACCAGCAGCCGATGGCTGTCGATTTAGACCATTTGCCTGATTTTACCGGGTATGTAAAAGTGTTTAATATCTAATCTAAAATGCTGGTTTTTCATTGCAATCGGTTAAAAGTAAAAAATTGGACTTGAGGTGCTTTTGAACTTTTCCTAACCATACAGTCCTATATAAGACCAATAAATATGCCAACTCATTATCAGCATTAGTTTAATTTTCTTTGGTAACATTTATAAATTATGAATTTGATAAACACTGAGATGTGGAATAAGCTAATAATAATAAAGTTTGTCTTTCCACAGATGATTTATTATTGTCGAAAAACCTAAGTCCAAGAGCCAGGCTTAAAAAATATGACTTATTTTGTACTTCTTTAAATCAATTTTTTTTCTGAAAATATACCTTAAATATGTAGGAAAAGCATAGTCTGCCTATCCAAAGTGTTGTCCTTCATATGATTGCGCATGCTCAGTCATAATAATTGTTCAATTTATAAAATTGAACAAATTTCAGTTTTCTTGGAATAAGTGGTTCCCTGTAGGTCATGTGTAAAACATGTAAAGACCATTTTTTAAAGCTTATTAAATTTCCTTTAAAACGAGTGCTTTTTAATCAAAATTGGCATAAATTAATATTTTTTTATGTTTTTGAAAGATCCATATTTTTGGTTGTTGTTTTTGATTTTGATGATTTAAACACTCGTTTTATAGGAACTTTATCAGCTTTAAAAAATGGTCGCTTCATGTTTTGCACAAGACTTACAGAGAACCACTTGTTACAAGTAAACTGAAATTTGTGCTACTTGGTTTAAATATTAATTTTAGAATGATCTTTTGTTGATTTGTAGTCATGATAACTACGAAAGCGGATACTGCAGGACTAGTAGCGGTCAAGACACCTCCCTTCCCGATTTCCTTTCAGATGGACCCATCAGATCAGAAAGGAGGGATTCAGATTCACCTCCTATCAGCCCTCAGCCTGCCGATATAAGACACTCCCCTAGGGTAAATAGTTGTCAATTTAAGCTACTTAGTTTGACTATTTATGATTTTTTTCTTGTAAGTTAAAGGGTGTTTATGAATCAGCTATCTGAGAGCTTTATAGCATGTGTAACTGAGAGGAAAGGGCTGATTCTAATTGACTATGTTATATGAGGGCCTACTTTATTGAGTTTTAGCATGCTTATAGATCCACATATATATTCCATGTCTTAAACCCAACTTAAATCTAAAGAGTAGGGCTTAAGCCATAAAAGAACAAGGGTTTAGTTATAATACATTTAAAGAAAGTTTTGCCAAGAACCATTGGTACTTTTAACTAATCTCTATAGGGGATTGAGTTGATTATTTATCCTTAATTAAATACTAATTACCTTCTAACCCCATGTCTAGAACTACTCTGAGGAGACCCCTCTCTCAAATCCATTATCCTCTGTGCTCTCCCTCTCTACTCACTTCATCCTCTCCATAAAATCATAAGTTACTAGCATAGATAACACTTCATATTAAATTATAGATTGAGTCAGCATATTTTAATATTAAATTATTCTAATACAATGTTTTTATTCAAAATATATTATGTGACATATGAGGTATTAAATTTGGACAAAGTTGCACATCACAGTTAATAGGCTTGTTTAAAACTACTAAAGGGAGCTACGTACAGCTTTATTTGAGGAAGAGATGGCTTGAAGCTCTTAAATTGAAGGAATAACCACCATCAACCAAAATTAACTATTTTAACCAAAAATAACTGCCACAACCCATAAATAACCACCACCAACCAAAATTAACCCCCCAATAACCAATAATTACTACCACATACCAAAAATAACTATCACTAACCAATTGCTATTTTATATTGGTTACTGTTGATAACTGATAGTTATTATTGGTTACTATAGTTTGTTCAGGTTGGTCATTGGCAACGGTTACTTGGACACCCAAAATTCAAACATATCTAAAAACTTGGAATTTGGAGATGAAAAGTGGATGCAAGGAGGATCAAGACTCACTGCTTGTTATAATTTTAATTACGATTGTCTTTTTTTAGTATCAAATAGAAAATGAAAGATTAAGACTGGAGAATGAGAGGTTACGGAGGGAGTTAGAAGCCATGAGGAGGCAGTTATCTGATCAAATCACAAGGTAATTATAATAATTGTTGTAGGTAGATTATCGAAGACTTTAGTCCTTTAAAATTTTCTGTTTATTTATAGAAACATTATCAACAGACGTTTCGCCTGGTGAAGCCAGGCATCTTCAGTGCTAAACAATAAAAAAATACACCAAAACAAACTTCCATCACTAAAAAATTAGTAAACCTTATCAAAACCAATGGACATAAGAACATCACCAAAAAACTTTACAAGTTAAAAAACAGTTAAAATAAAAGTTAAAAACACAATAACATGTTAAAAACAGCAAAAGCTTGTTGTTAATGTAAATAAACAGAAAATTTTAAAGGACTGAAGTCTTCGTTAATCCACCTAGAATTTAATTCTTAACAGTCCAATAATAACTTTGTTAATTATAATAATTGTGTTGGAATATCTCAACAAATTAACTTTATAGACATTAAATTTGTATTTCTCCATAGAGATACTACTACTAAAGGGGTCCTATTGGTTGAATTTTGAAACATCAAAAAAAGAAACCTGACCACCTTCCGACCAAGGTTCTTTAAATAAATAAGATGATGAGATGACAACTTTTCTGGTTCTATGGACATTGTATGAGATAAATAGAAGCGATTCTCTCAAAATTTTTAACGATAAAGCTCATAATACGATTGTTATGAAAATTCTTCAAAATCTAGAAGAGACACTTCTCACTTGTTGTGACTTAAGCAAAGCCTTGGTTTTTTAAAAATGGTAAAAAATCAGAATAATCCAATTGAGTTGAAATTTAGTACAAATATATACCTTTAAGTAATAAATAAATACTCCATGTTTCGTTTCAATACGACAAGTATATCCATGATTTTTGTTGGATCATTAAAGTTAAGCAGCATTGACCTTAGTCAGAGCTGTACGGGTGACCACTGAGATTGAAACAGATTCATTTAATATCTGAGGACGAGCAAAGCAAGTTTGAGGACATGTTTCAGTATAAATTTGGCAAATTGTATATTCGAGGACTAGCGAAGCTGGGAGGATGGGCTTAGCGAATCCGATGCGACGAGGAAACGTTCCGAGGTACCCCGTACCCGATTTTTGTACTTTGTATCTTGGTCTAAAATACACATTTTATAAATTAATTCATTATTTCAATTTTACAGGAGTGAAACGTTGGAGGCAGAGTTAAGTATAGCTAGGAATCAAAATCAACCCGATATCGATTTATTATTAGAACAAATGAAGCAACAAGATGAACATCTTAAACGTGCTAATGTAAGTGTTGTATTGATAAAGAAAATTATTATTTTGCTTATAGGCCAAAAGCCAGGGGTGTTTTGTTAATAAAAAGTGTAATGGCTGGAACCAGTCTCAATTTTTCGTAAATACCTTCCTGAACAAGGATCTGCAATTCTGCCGACTCGTATCGGATGGGTGTCTCAGGCAGAACCTTTGACCCCTAAAGTGCGTTCTGCCTGGGTCACCCATCCGATACGGATAGGTAATATAGTTGTAGGTACCTATAGTTGTAGGTAAAATATCGTTTTGGCAAGGTGAATATAGTTGTGTAGAGGTGAATATCGTTTGGCGAGGTGTATATCATAAATATTGTTTTGTTGAGTTGCATCTTATTTTTTGCCAGATGAATATTGTTTTGGCAAAGCAGATATCGTTTGGGCAAGGTGAATATCATGGAGTGTGATGATTTAATTTAAACTGGTCCAAAGTAAAATAAATGGATAAGCAACTGGAAAATCAACTTTTATTAGCTATTTAAGAGAGTGTCGTCCCGTTTCCTATTGGTTACAACTATTTGTGATTTATGCTCTGTTTTATTTCTTTATTTTTATTTTTAGAAAAGAGTAATAGTAGCTGAAAATAGAGCTGATAAATTAAAGCAAGAAGTTCAATCTCTAAGAGTAAGTTTGCAATCTGTCATTTTAGCATCATCTAATTTATAAATAGGGCTAGCCTGTCGTTAAATACAATCTGTATAAAAAAACATAAATCTAATATGTAGAAAAGAACGTTGCTGTTCATTTAGAGTACAATTGCTCTGTACTTTTGACAAATTGCCAAAAGTTAATGTAAGTATTCATGAATATAGTAAATATTTAAACAAATACCAGGGTTTGCTAGCTCCTAACACAGTTTCCTAAGTGTTTAAAATTTTATAAAATATATTTTAAATAACTGTAAATAATTAAATTTGACCTTGTTTGATTGTTAATTTTTGTATGTTATGTAACAAATCAAATTTATCTCCAGACGGTGTATAATGTGAAGTTTATTGACTAGTTTTTAGGGTAAAGAAGCACTTTTCACTCCCAATGTAGAAGAAGTTACTGTTCTCTCCCTTGGGAGTAAGAAGTAACTTTTTCTCCTTTGGAGGTAAGAAGTAACTTTTTCTCTAACCCTATAATTGGGGTTAGAGACTCTAAATCTAATGGTAGGGGGTGTTTATTCTGTTTTTAGGAGCATTATCCTATACCCAAAAGGGGGAGTGCGCCCACAAAAATTTTATAAAGGTCTAACAAAAAAAGTATTGCATCAAAATCTGTTTCGGAACTAAAGAAGTAATTGGAGCAATAACATTTTTTTAATTTTTTTTCAGGGAGGCATGCCCAAAATTTATATGGGAGACTCAACCAAAAAAAAAAATTATGGCTCAAAATAAGTTGTTTAGAGCAATAGATATAGTTTTGATTTTTTTTTGACCAAAAATAAATAAATAATACACAAAGGCATGAAAATAAGAATATAACAATAATTAAATAACTGGAGATAAAATCTTGTATTCACCTTGGGAGTAAAATGCTATTTTTCATCTCACAAACCTCCCTAGGCTTTGTCTCAGGAGTTGAATGCTTTAGTTCCTTCAGCTTTTGCCTCAGGAACCAACTGCTCAGGGAATTAATAGCATTCTTACCTCCCTTGGTGCATATGCTATTCTTATTTCTCAATACACTAATATCACATAATTACATTGATCATATATTTGGACTCATTTTCGACAAAATATTTAAAAACAGTTCGGGAAATTTGCTTGGTAATATTCTACCTTCTAGGGAGTTATGGTACATTTAAATATAATGGTAAAAAATCAAAACAGCCAAGGAGGAGCAATATATGAGTTGTGGTTATTATGTTGCTGGTTATTAAGTTAATTATTGTGTTTTATTGAGTTAGTTAATGTTTCGTCTGGTAAACATGATTATTGCTTATAATAATTTTATCTATGTATTATTACTTAAAATACGATGTATTATTAAGTAGTAAACATTTTTATAAAACAACACTGATATTTATGGCTCGTTTTAATTTTTTACCAGCTGTTTATGAATCGCCAAATTTTTACTCTGACTCGGCTTCGCCTCATCATTCAAATAGGTTAATTACTAAGCCTTGGGTGAAAATATTCATAGCTTACCCTTGCCTTCAACTCGGGAGCTAATTTATAAAACTTGTTTACGAAATTCCATTTTGCTGCCTAGTAACATAATATACTATTAACTTTTTTAGAATCATGTTCATAAGAGATTGGTTTGGAATGTAACCTCCCTGTGACATTAGACCTAACCTGGTTTATTACACATTAGACTTAACCTGGTTGACATCAGACCTAACCTGGTTTATTGTATTGTTTTTATTTGCAGAATGAATTAGAAGCAATGAGGTGTAGGGAAGGAACGGCAAGTACGTCAGCCCTCCAGTCTGATAGCGAGAGGCTTGCTTCACAACTTAGAAATGCTGCTAACACCGCTGAATTATCTTTAAGGTTAATCAAATTTAAAACTTAAGACAAGTTTGTTAAAATTGGTTCTTGAGGCCGTTTGCATGGCAAAATTTGATTTGAGTTAATTTCTTAAGTCAACATTTCTTTAATAAACTGGCAGTTTATTAAAGAAAACTATTCCGTTATAATATAGGGAATTGGTATATAGCTTTGTTCTATGATTAGAAATAAGTAAATTTTTATTATTTTTAAGTTTTTGATGGGTTCTATGTGTTTATAATACTCTTCCATTATAATAATCATTCTTTAATATAAAACATTGTTTTTATCTATTTTCAGGCACTTATTAATAGGAGTAGATAACTTACGACAACTTGCGGCTAGTATAGAATCCCAACAAGCTCATAGTTCTAGGAGAAGACAAGGTGTAATGCCTGGTAGTTCCAACCCTTCACTCAGGAATATGGAGAGTTCTGATGAAAGTTTAGACGATGATTTTCAATCTGGCCCTGCTCTTTAGCATCCATCTAGGTATACATTGCATAGTAAATGGTCCCTTGTAAATATAATCCAGGAGTCATACCTGCTAAACATGACTTTTGTTCTGCTTCCAACCAATTTTTACTTTTCCTTATTTATGCAGTAGGTATATAGGAAAATTATTGTGTTTGTAAAAAATCTGAAACTGGGATGTTCCCGATTTATCCGTTTCAGGTGTTATTAAGACCTGAGTGGTTTTACAAAGTTGTCTGGCTGTTATAATTGTAATTCCTAGAGTATTTATGCTAGAGAGTTTCTGTTTACCGCTTTAGATGTACTGTTTGGAAAATAATTTCTTTTGACGTCATTAACCACAGTAATGACTCAGCGAAAATTACGAAAAATAATAAAAACCCGGAAAAATAATCCAATCAGATTTAGAGATTTAGCACCCATGTAGCCATATATTAGACTAACATATGTGCCAAGTTTCATTTCATTATCAGCATTAGTTCTTTATTGTCAAATGACTTGTGTCTTAAAAATTGTAAAATTATCCCATTAAGTTGAAATTCGGTACAAGTGCATACATTTACGTAATAAAACATTCACCAAGATTCATTGAAATGAAACTTAGTGTCTATGAAATTAACACAAGTTTCATTTGAAATGAACACAAGTTTCATTTGAAATGAACACAAGTTACATTTGAAATCAAGTTTCATTTGAAATTGAACACAAGTTTCATTGAAATGAACACAAGTTTCATTTGAAATGAACACAAGTTTCATTTGAAATGAACACAAGTTTCATTTGAAATGAATTTCATTTGAAATGAAATACAAGTTTCATTTGAAATGAAACAAAGTTTCGTTTGAAATGAACACAAGTTTCATTTGAAATGAACACAAGTTTCATTTGAAATGAAACTTGTTTCATTGAAATGAAAATGTCATATCTTTTTTGTTGTATTGAAATACAACAAGTATATCCATAATTTTTGTTGGATCTAAAAACAAAATTTGTTGTTTCGACCGAGATTTTGTGATAATTGCACATTTTATATAATTAATAAAACACAATATTTAAAAAAGAAAAACTTATTTATTATACTTTGTCTATCACAATATTATTACAATTTATTCAGACGCGTTTCGGGACGATGAGTTTATTTATACACTGAAGATGGGAAACGTCCCGAAACACGTCTGAATAAATTGTAATAATATTGTGATAGACAAAGTATAATAAATAAGTTTGGATCTAAAAAGTTTAGCAGCTTCCAGCGTGGTCAGTGCTGTATAGTTAGTCTGCTAGTAGTGCTGTATGGGTGACCGCTGAGAATGAAACGGATATATTTATTATCTGATGATAAGCGAAACAAGTTCGAAATAAAGAGGATGAGCATAGCGAATCTAATGTGATAAGGAAAAGGTCCGATGCACTCGTACCAATTTTTTTAAATCTTACATAAATACACTGGGAGCTACATTGATAACAGAAATGCACACACATACAGACAAACTTTGTGAAAACCACTCCAGAAGTCTTAAAAAACATCTGGAACTGATAATTCCGGTGACATCCTTGTTTCAGATTTTTTTTTTCGCAAATACAATACATTTCCTAATTAACTACATAACCATTTTATTAAGACAATTACAGATGTGTTGTAATTGCTTTTTTAGTATAATTTCCTTAAATCAGCAAAATGCTGTGGTAGGGGATGAGTTTGTAATTTCTTACTTACAAAAATTTTCAAGAAGTTATTATTAGTAGTTAAAATTTACAAGTGAAACATTTATATACTTTTACTTTTTTATTTGCTAATATTTATTTTATTTTCTTAAGTGCAATAATTTTTATTTTATTTTAATTTAGAATTTTGAATTACCTCTTAGCACTACATAGCACCTTACCCATAGCCCCCTCCTCAACAGAGCTCTGGAGTTTTCCTTATATTTTGGGGTTAACCTTGATTATATTTTTGGTATTGAAATTAATTATTTATTTTAAGACATAAATATTGAAACAAAAAAACCTTTGGCCTGCTCTTTTATCAATATTTTTCTTAAAAAGATGTATTTTATTAATGAACCAATATTTCTAAAATGTATTTCTCTTTTCAGGTGATATTATTGGTAAATCTTGGCTGAAAGGATCCTACCAGAGGAATCTCAAATCACTCCTTGTTTCCAGTCTTGCTAAAAGTATTATGTTTTCTTTTTAAAGGGAAAAAGGCTATGTTGTTTTTAAGATCAAGGAAACCCCCATCAGAGACCAGATTCTTGAGAAACAATAACTGTAGTATAACACACGGTTAAAATCAGTTGTCAGTGTGGGAAAATAGTGCTAAGGAACCAATGTGGTTGGCCTGATATAAAATTGTGGGTGTGGTTTAACATCTAGGACTAACCTCATTGGCTCCCTTCCATTATTTTCCCACGCTGTCAACTGATTTTAACCGAGTGTTATTCTATAGTATAAATGTCTTTCTGAAAATACATATGACATGAATAAGACAAACCTAAAGTTAAATTATTCTTTGGTCTATGTGTTTCATAGATAACACAGAATGTATTTAATACAACACACATTATATTTTTGAATTATTTCACATTGAATGTATTTGATACATAACATGCTGAATGTATTTGATACATAACATGCTGAATGTATTTGATGCATAACTTGCTGAATATATTCAATACATAACACGCATAATATTTTTGAATTATAACTCACTGAATGTATTGAATTCTTAATACGCAGAATGTATTTGATACATAACGCATATAATATTTTTGATTCATAACGCATAAAATGTATTTGATGCATCATAATACATAAATATTTTTATTCATAACATCAGAATGTATTCTTAATACTAGTTTTTATTTAGTATTATAAATTTTCTATTATATAAGTTACTGTAATTTTGTTCTGTTAAGATGATTATATTTTCTTAAGTCATTTATATTTTCATATCATAAATCCGGTCTCACTTGGACATAACTTCCCCCCCCCCCCCCTATTAGTCTATGTCTCAGTTCTACGTGTTGTTGTACAGGTCATAATTAAAAAATAAATTAATATGATTAAATAATTCCTTTTGTATATAATATATTATAAATATAAAAATAATTATCATTTAATTAAAAATATATAAATAAATTTTTTAAAAAGTGTGTATCATTTTGGTCTATCTTTATTATCCAATGGAATTAGTTATTACACGAGTTGCAGATTAAGTAAACAATTCAGAGTTTCATATAACGATTTAAACTTCTGCAGAACGCTTCTAATGACAGATAAATTTATATTCCATTCAATTAATTTAATGAGATAATAAAAAATAATAGTGCTTAAATTATCCACATACTAGAAGATAAATGTTGGTTTTTAATGCAGCTTTTAAACAGCATTTGACATTGGAACAGTCAATTTAAAAAAACTTTTTTTTCACCTTTTTCAGGCATACCTTGATTGGGCTAATGAAACAATTATTTTGTGTATTAATTAATTTAAAACTGTTTGAATGAAACAGTAATGTAATGTCTGCATACATAAGTATATTTTCTGCTTTAACAAAGTCAGGCAGATCATTTAGTTAGGCCAGAAATAAAAGAGACCCTAAAATTGAGCCCTGAGGGAACCCTTCTAGCAATTGAAAACTGTGCCCGAGCGATATTCATCTCATCTCTTAATTACTGTAAACCTTTTACAGTTTTGAAGGTAAGATTTTATTAAATCAAGAGCAACCCCCCTTAAATAAGTTTAATAATATACTTATTAAATAATATACATAAAGATATTAGCTTAAAAAGTAGGATCTTATCATCGACTTGATCAAAAGCTTTAGACATATCAATCATAATTGCTTTCTCTGAAGCTTTTCATCTAAGATGGTGTAAATTGTATTAGTCAAATTATTAACTGCATAAGTTGTGGATAACTTCTTCCAAGAACCATATTGGCAATCAGATATCAACTTGTTTTTTTCTAGAAAATTGTAAAATCTGTTATGGATAAATAAATACAGTCGGACCTCTATATAACGAACTTAAAGGTTCAAGTGAAAAAATTCGTTATATAGAAATTTCGTTGTATAGAAATTGAAAAAATAAATAACTCTGTACTATTTTATGATATTTTAATGGATATATAGGATGAATAATAACCTCGCAGTTGCATATTCAGCAGCTTTTTCTTTTATTAGCGGTCCTGTCACAGGCATATTTTTGTCTCTTAACATTGTCACCCACTGTAAAATTGCGTCATCAATGTCTTCATACTTGCATACTCGAGAACTTTTTTTTAAATCGCCACTCGTTTCGTATAACCTAAGTATAGATTCCCGATTTTTTAAAATTGTTGATATATAGAACTAGGAGCGATTTTATACTTCAGAGACAAGTCTTTGTTTTTGACTCCATCGTCAGAATCTTTTAATAAATTGATTTTTTCAGAAAGGGACAGCGATTTCCGTTTTGACATTTTAATAAACTCGATTTACAAACAAATAAAAAGTTTCACAAACGAACTGGTCAGACGAATACCAAATTAAAACTGAAAGATTTTTAGGTTCTATGCTGTGTTAATCCTAATTTCATAGAAAATTGTAAAGAAAGAGTTCGCAAAATTAAATAAGGCAGGGCGAGAATCAATAAATAATTGTTCTGGGAAATTACAGAAAAACAGAAGTGCCGCTTTGGTCAATTCCTTGAAAGTTTGCGGTCTTGTCTTTATCTTTATTTCTGGAAATTTTGTTCGTTATATAGAAATTTTTTTCGTTAAATAGAAACACTTTTAAACACAAAATTCAAGGGAACGTAAAAAAATTCGTTACATAGAGACTTTCGTTGTATAGAAGTTCGTTATATGGAGGTCCGACTGTAAATACTTTATTGTTTAAAACCTTTTAGAGTTTACAGTAGTCCATACAAAAAATATAATTTAGCATTACATTAAAAACTCTTCCTTGGTAACTTACATGTTAGAGAATAAAATTAAAAGGTCTGATAACAAATACATACATATCACAGAAATCTTAAAATCTAAAACAGCCTATTTGAAACAGAAACTTAAACTAAATATCACAGGCTAAAAACTAATTAAAACGCAACAAATCTTAATGAATATATGTAGGAGTTATCACAGTCAATTAAAAATAAATAAATACATTAAAAACTAAACACAAAAATTGAATATCTTAGATTCAGCCAATAATTCATTTATACTGTAACAAGGCTCTTCTACGAACTTAACTTTAAGCGTGGCACAAAACTTATCATAATCTAGATCTTTGATATCATTATTTAGTTTATTATAAAGCTGAATACCTAATACACTATGCCCGGTTCTAGATTTATTCAATCTGTGACTGGTAACTATTAATTTATTATTAATTTCTGGTATTATAATTATGTACAGTATTATTGGTATTAAAAGTTAAAATATTTTTCTTAACATATTGAAGACAATTTAAAACATAAAGGTTATAAAATGTAAGGATTTTTAATTTAATGAATAAAGGCTTGCAGTGGTGATCGTACTTCTCCTAATTGCCTTTTTCTGTTTTAAAAAAATTTCCGAAGACTCTGCATGTCCCCACAGAATTACCATAACTTAGATGACTTTCGAATAAAGCGTGATAGGCAGACTTAAGTGACTTATCATCTAAGTATTGCCTTAAATTCCTTAGTAAAAAAACTTTGGATGATAGTTTTTTTCCAATATGGTGATATGCTTTTTCTAGGTGAGTTTGCTATCTAAGTGTATGCCAAGAAATTTTATGCTCTCTGTAGGTAAATGACTATTCTTCAAAGTAAAATTAATTATTTGAGTTTTATCTTCATTCAAACAGAAGCCATTAATGTCAAACCAATCTTTGGCCATACCAAGCTGCTCTTCTAAGGTAAGTATATTATTATTATTATTTTACTTTTACACATTAAGTTTGAATCATCACAGTACATTATAGACTTACTTGATGTTTTTTCTTGTTTTTGTTTCAGGTACCCTGGAGGTCATTAATAA
>JACMZG010000079.1:177035-201015 GCA_018340805.1 Microvelia longipes
ATAAACTTGGACCTGTTTCTATTATAGATTTCACTCAAAGTATCACCTCTGATATCACTTATTATTTTACAACAGTTAACTTATTTTTATTTTGGTTGGATAAGAATAATATAATAAATAAAAAAAAATGGCCTTTATCTTTTCCATTATTTTTAAGCTAAAATAATTCTGGTGTGAAGGTCTTCAAGACAGGCCAATTTTTCTTTTGTCACAATGACATGTGTGCTTTTGCGCTTAACAAGCCATTATAACCGGAGCAGTATCATCACAAACTTGTTTAATTTTTCCGGATTTTTCAAAGAAACACGCATTTATTCCATAGAATATACCAAGAATTTAAAGCTCTGATTATGCTAATTTTTAGTGCATTTTTACACACACACATATATAAATATATATTTCCCCTTACATTTTTTGTTATTAGGAACCTCTGAAACGGCTTTTGGTCACGCTCCTGGATCAAACTCCACCATACAAGCCACTTCATTTTATTTTTTTTTTGGCTAAAAGGAGGAAAACCTTTTCCAACCAGGTTCGTCTACTTTGGTAGTCAGCTTTAGAAAAGAAGTGATATTAAGAGTTGAAATATAATCAAGATACAAACCTCAAAGATCATAAGTTGTCCTATCATAATTATGTACTTACTAATAAAAAAATTCATACAATTTTAAGTTAATGAATTTAAATTTCAAAAAATAATTAATTTATTTACATGCTTAATCTATTATATTTTAAAGGGCTTACAATTTAATACAAACATTTTTGTTGCATATAAACATTTCAACATAGATTTTATAATAAATTATATCACAGTGGTTTAAATAAATGTAAGTTAAAATTAAAGTTGTTTGGAGAGAGGAAAAATGAAAGAGGAAGAAGTCTACTCACTCTCGGAAAAAAGAGCAAACAAAAACATTAAAAAAGCACCCTGTTATGCAATTTTTTTCTTTTTTTCGTATACTAACATAGACATAAGGAAAAATATAGTGTTCAACCTAATAATCTGAAATTGAGGCTTCACTATAATTATTTGTTTTAGGCATTTTCATGATGTTCTGATTGCTTTTCAGGGTGATGTTTATCATGGGTGTCTGTCTATCCGTGTGTGCCTGTTTTTGTCACCTACAACTTTCCACTATGTTTATCCTAGCGAGTTGAAAAAAATCGGAAATTAGGACTTAGAGTTGATTTTTGATTTTAGTTTGAACGTTACTAGCCAACCTAGAGATTGTTTATATGAGAAAGTTTGTTAACATCGTCAACATTTATGACGGTTTACCCCAAGATGTTAGAAATTTATAAGGTGATTCAATTCGATGTAAACAATCAAACTCATTCGGAGGTTATAACCTGACGTTTTTGATGAATGACGTGTGACGTCATTGCAGGGCTCAGTATAGGCGGTCAACATTGAAAATTTACTATTTATTTCTGCAATGACGTCAATTTCGGACTAATAACCTAACATGTCAAAACAAATTGATTTCATTCATAAAAAAACCCTTCAATTGAATCACCTATAAATTCTATCACCTTGGTTTTACCCCATAAAATTTAAATCAACAAATCACACGAAATATTGATAATTTGGAGCTAAAATTCTTAAAAGACTAAATCAATAAAAAACTAGGCTCCCAGATCACAGGTCTTTAATGTATTCATTAACATAATATAGAAGTATTACTCGTATTGTTTTGATTGAATTCCTGTCTACTGCAATAATTTTTTAATCTTTAATTAAACTTAAGTTATAAAATCCTAAATATTTGGTTAACTAATAATTCTGAGGTTGAGTGCAGTTGAGACCAAAGTAATATCACCTTAAGTTTTAGATAATCATGACATTCTAGGACAAGCGAAGCGAGTAAAAGTTGTTAAGAAAAGTACTGAGGTACACTGTATTCGATTTTGATCACTTTGTCAAATTTGTGTAAACCTAACTTATGGTAAAAGCCGTGTCATATTTGCGGCACAATGAGTTTATGATGAAACAGCAAAAATACCGAGGTACCGTTGTCAAAAAACGGAGGTACCGTTGCTTTGGTTTGTGATAAAATTGCCAAGGAGATATAAATATGAAAATAAAAATGTTAAGGTGTCTTTAACTCTTTCCTTTATTTGAAAATTAAAATGTTTTTTAACTAACAATAACATAATCATTTTATTAGATCATTATATGTATTAATTAAGGACACTTGAATAGACTAGATAAATTTATTTAAATAAATTTATCATAAATAATATATATTATATATTTAAATAAATAATTATAAATTATAATTAATTGTATATTAAAAATATAGACTTAATTAAATTAATCTGTTTTTATTATATTTTTTCCACAAAAAAGAACTTTTTAATAAATTTATTAATTAAATCTCACAACATTTTGCCCTCCCACACAGGGCATATAGTGTTTAATCTAAAAAAAGTTATAAATATCAAAGGATACTAATGAAAAAATAATGTTTTAGATTAGAAGAATAATTTAGATAGTAGCACCGGTATAATAAAGCCTTAATGTTATTTATAGACGTATTAAGAACCCTAGCTAATGTAAGTTATTTTAATTTTATTTACCTTTCAGACTGCTAGGCATGACAGTAAATATTCATTCATTAAAAAAAAATAAATATCTTAGGATATTAATGAAAATATACGTTGTCATGCTTAAGCAGTCTAACAGGTAAATAAAATTAAAAAACTTACATTTAGCTAGGGTTTCTAAATATGTCTACAAAATAAAATTACACTCTGCATTACTCTTCTATCTAAAACATTATTTTTTCTCAGTATCCTAAGATATTTTACTGAGATTTTTTTTTTGATAAACACATGAATATGCCCAGTGTTGGAGGGCAAAATATTGGTGAAGATTTAATTTAATAAATTTTATCTAGTCTCCTCGGGTCCTTAATTAATACATTAGAATCTAATATGGAGACCAAGCCACAAATTTATAATTACATTTTTTTTGTTCCTACAACCAAGATATAGAGTGAGTTGACTTCTCCATCCATTTCCCTCAACTCAAAATTAACTCAGTAAAAATACAGAATGTTAAAAAAAAAAACAGATAAAATAAAAGGGGTACAGAGTACCTCAAAACTTTTCCTTACCATATCGTACTTAACCACCAGAATATATAGAAATCCCTCAATTTTATTATTCGAGTACGAGGGGAAACTGTACAAAATGAGGAAAAGTAAAAATATATATATCATTTGATACAACCGAGTTTTGCAAAATCATTGAATATTGCACATATAATTGTGCAACAGACGTCTAGGAAAATTAACAAGCAAAATGCAATACTTACATTGAATTTTTAGGGAATCATTTGACATTCTTTCACTCACCCTAATGAGTTAGATGTAACGAAACAGAGTGGGACATTGATATTAATGTCGAGCCATCAATGATGTCGAATGATAGAACATTCCCAGATTGCAGCATAGCATTTTCCTAGGTGTCTCTCGCACAATTATATTGGCGTAAAAAATATATGAATGGTTCCCGAAATGACAAAAATAAAATAAGTTATTTAAATAAAAAAATGATTTTTAAACTTATTTTGATATTATTTACTAATATTAATATTATTTCTTATTATAATTAAAATAAAAACATGCATAAAATACGTATAAAAATTAAAGAGATCATGAGCTAACAGATGGGAAACTTGGGCTAAACAATCAGGGAATTGGTGGCTCTCGCCATAAGCTTTCGCAAGCCATTTTTTAAAAATCTACTTTTTTTTAAAGTGGCGGAAGTTTTTGAAGAGGGGGAAAAACTTAACTTGTTTTTTCATCCCCACTTAATTTCATAACCATTAATTTGGTCAAAAACTAAAAATAATCTGCAGGTAAAAATAGTCCAAGAGACGGACCTGATAAAATGCGAATTCATTTTGTACCACTTCAAATCAAATTTTTCTGAACTTATAAAGAAAAACATAGTCTGTCTCAGTGGTCTGTCTATCCAGAGTGGAGCCCTTGATATGATTGCGCATGCTCAAAATTTTATAAAAATCGCACCAATTTCAGTTTTCTTGCAATAAGTGGTTCTCTGTGTGCAAAACATGAAGAAAACCATTTTTTAAAGTTTGAAAAATGTTCTCTTAAAACGAGTGTATAATCATCAAAATCAGGTTACTACAACCAAAGTTATGGCTCTTTCAAAAACACCAAAAAATAGTTCATTTATTGCAAAAGTTGAGTCAGCAAAATTTCATTGAAAATATATTGGCTTTTAGTCCATTTTTTTGTTCATGTAACAAATGTCATAACTTTAGTTAAAGTTATCCAATTTGGCAAAAAACACTCGATTTATAGGAAATTTGATAAACTTTAAAATGCGCCCTTCATGTTACACACGACCTACGGGGAACACTTATTGCAGGAAAACTGGAATTTGTGCAGTTATATAATATTTTGAGGTTAGTGCACTTCATATGAAAGGCTCCACTGTGGATAGGCAGAATATGCTTTTACATTCATTTAAGGTGTATTTTCAGATTTTTTTTTGAAGTAGTAATAAAGCCACATTTGTTAAAGCTGGCTCTTGGGAGCTAGTCAGTGGAGTGGGCGAACACCGAACAAAAATCGCTGTTTGCAAATAAAAAAATTTTGTTTACACTCGACGGTAGATAAAAAAAATTAACTATTTATACTAAGCCTGTGGCGAACATGAAATTACATATACATCATAAGAAAGGAATGATTACTAAACAATGTCTAGGATAAAGAAAAATCAGACTTTTTTTACTTACATATAAAAAGATTAGTGTAAGATAGAGGGAGAGGCAAATAGGCTATGTTTGTTAGGCCTTCTGCCGTATAATAAGATTTATGTAACATATTAACACTCATATAATAGAATAATAAAATTTTCCTAGAGGTGATTTTTTCTCATAGCAGTACCCATATAATCTTAATTTTTATGTCAAATAAGAACATGGGCGCTGAACCTTATTTGAAACCTCTCTCTAAGACGAGTTAGATGTTTATAACAAACAATTCGCAGTTCTTAGTCTTCTGCATTTATTTAGGTTTGTTTTCCTATTATAAACGTTGTTTACATAATTACTGTATTTTAAATGTTTATTTTTATCATTTATGTATTTCATATTTTTATATTTTATGTATACATTTGTTAAATGTATACAAATTTATGTATTGTATTTTATACATTTTTTTAATGTTTATTTATCAATTTTATTTCATATTTATTTTTTGATGTTTCAAAATTCAACCGGATAACGGGCCCCTCTAGTAATATAAAATTTTATTGGGAACAACAGTTTAATTAATACAGTCATACTATGAAAAAACAGAACATTACTGCTACTGTTCTGTTTTGTCATAGGTTTTAGGATGATCTGTATAGTTTTACTGCTAATATTTCTAAAATTCGTGTGGAGACATATATTTGTTATATAAATTGATGAACTACACTCAAGATTTGTTGTCTTAAATCAAGGTTTATATAGCGGTGAGAGACACTCGACAGCAAAGTTTTAAAAGACTCGCTTTGTCTATTTCCTAGAATCAATATTAAGAGAAGACAAGTTGTCTAACAAATCGTTTAATTGACTATCAATTTGTTCTCGTGTGTTGTCATCAGTCATTTTGAGGTTGTTTTTGAAAGTTTCCAGCATACTGGCGTCCACACTAACTTCTTGCTTCTTTGAGAATAGTAATAACATTTCTATCACCTGAAAAAAAATAAAGATTAGTTAAGTCCCTACTTGCATACTATTGGAAGTTTGGTCACTGATCCAATATAGATCAATCCACGTTTTCCAACTCTTATGGGATTCAAATCATTATTAAAAATCAGAATAATAAATAAGTCTTTTCCACTTGATTGATAAACAACTAGCTAAATAACGCCTCCTCTTCAATACGATAAGGTTAGTCAACAGTAAGAAATATCAAAAACTAGCTTCCTAACATCTCACCGTAATGTTTTTCTCATTCTTTTTAATGCATTTTAGGTTCTGTTTTTTGGTTGGTTTATTCATATATTTTTATCTTTGTTTTTAACCTTCTATTTTCACTCTCCTTGTAATGTTTTTGTTCTTTTATTTTTTATTTTGTAAGGTACTGATGATGACCCTTTAGTTGTTGAAAGCCGGTTTATGCTTTATTTTTAAATAAATAATACATCAGTGGAGAGACTTATTTTAATTATATGATTATCAGATCTAGCGTCATCTTTGAATCCATTTAAAAACACAGTCCCTGATCTATTTTACTGTTTTACTGCCATTGGAGCTCAAATGGATATTAGTGGGGAGGGGACGCTCTTGTACAAATCTACTATGTGGCTTTTTATTGGCAGTCCATAGTTACAAACTTCCTTAAGGTTATCATTTGATCTACGAGATTAGCAAAAAATGAATAGTCGTCACAATATAATTGTGAAGGAGACATCTCAGAAATGCAAAATTCTATTGCAACTTCTGGGAATGTTCTATATAATTCGTTGTTTTGCTGCCAAGCATGATGGTCGTAAGAGAGCTCTACTATCTCTAGTAAAGTACTCACTTAATGTATTTTGAAATTAAAAAAAAGGCAGATTAGTTTGAGGGCATCAGTAGCCTCAGATCTTCCATCAAGACATCGATTCTTGGTCATCCTGACTACTTCATCCCTTGGTTCATATTCATGAATATAATATCAACAAGTGTTCAGCAGAACATCTTTGGACTTGCCCTTCCTTCATCCTCAGACAGTAAATACATTTGTTTCATGCCAGTGGACACTTTTATTTCTCAGGCACTGCATATAATGAGTGTAGTGAATCCAATGTGCTGAGCAAATGGTCTGAGCGTACCCCATACTGATTTTTCAAAATTAATAAACCAGTAGCTTATCAATTAAAAAACATTTAAAAGTATGATACTACCTATTAATCTATGAACGCTATTTAATCTATAACCTATGTAACATTATTAATCTATGTAAACGCTATTTTATCTAATGTAATGCTATGTACGCTCTTTAATCTAAGTAACGCTATTTATTATGTAACGCTATTTACGAGGTTTTACTCTATGTAACACTATTAATTATGTAACGCTGGCTAAAATAAAATCAGAAAACAAAATCATCGAACATGCCGAAAATTCAGCCTGCCACAGATAAGGTTAACATACTAAATATTACTATAGTTAACAAATAACATTAATACTTCACCTGATTTATTTGTTCCTTGACTTGTTTACCAGAGTCTTTAGAGTTCTTTATCAATATCCTTAGCTTAGACTGAGCCAGCTGTAGTGGATTTCTACCTAATCTATCTATACTGTTAGCATCTGTACCTGAATGGAAATCAAACAAAAATTATACACATTCAAAGGGGGTCCTAGGTGTTTTTTTGTGGGAGGGAAAGAAGATAACGTTCAATTTTTCACTTAGATTTGACACCGCTTTTAATTACTCAACGGATATAGCCAAATTTTCGTTTTAAAAGAAATCTTTGCTGTTCATTGACATAGGAAGAACTAATTACAGTGGGAAGAGTAGTTTATACAGAAGGGCATAGGAGTGTCAATCACAATGGAACTATTAAAATATGAGCAGCCGGTTTAATCTGTAGCCTAAGTACGAGGTACCACCTAACAACAAAAAATATTTTATAAATGTATCAATAAATATCACAAATGAAACATCATAAGAAAACAAATATAATAACATAAAAAACCAGCTAAGTATGTAATGAATTGGTCTTAGACAGCAAAAGTGTAGCCAATACAGAATCTACATTTAGTTGAAGAGGACTCTTTTAAACAATATTTTTAATTAAAAACTTTTTAAAACAATTAAAAATGCTTAAAAAATTTTATGCTTCAATATTTATATATATTGATTGAATAT
Source organism: Microvelia longipes (assembly GCA_018340805.1). Lineage (NCBI taxonomy): Eukaryota > Metazoa > Arthropoda > Insecta > Hemiptera > Veliidae > Microvelia > Microvelia longipes. The sequence continues at coordinate 184,919 of JACMZG010000079.1, forward strand.
CGATCATTAATTCATAATAGAAAAAACTAATCCGAACCAGAGTATTGACTTTGTTATATCTAGAAAATTGTATATTGTTTAGGGTGGCAGCATTACTTAAAGAGCCAGCAGTGAACGTAGGTGTACAGTATTAATTTAAAGTTGTTGTAGATTTACGATTTTTTTTTTTTTTTGCTTTAGCCAAATGACATTAATAAATATTAGTATGAAGATCTGTCACTAAATCTATATTGGAATATACATAAATTAAGTCTGATTAATTGCATCCTTTTCTACTGCTAAGTCAGAAACATAACAAAACCAACCAGCAACAAGGAGTTCATGATGACATCAATAGATGGGTGCAAGGCCAGGCTAGATGTAGACGGTGTATTTCCGAACTGAATCCCTGGCATTGGGGTCAGCAAACCGTGTTCAGCAATAATTTAAAATCAAATATAATAATAGACCAAGTTAGGCTCAAGTCACAAGGGAGGTTACTTTAAAAACCCAAGTCTTAGGTAATGATTTCAAACTAACTTTAATTTTGAAATAGCGTTTAAAAATGTTTTTGAGTCAGAAATTTGACTTGGATTGCATGAAAATGAGTGATTTTCAAGTTTGTAACATTGTTTTAAGAAAATTATCATATTGGTTTAAGTGGCAGCATGAATTGAGACCAAGCGAACCTCTTAATAGTGTTATTCACAGAGTCAAGGGATTCCCTTTCTTAACACCTACCCCACCTCTAGCCACAACTAAACCCAGAGTTGAACAGCGCAGTTAAAAGTCCCCCTTAACAGCTGAGGTGAAAATCTCACTTAACAGGTAAATACAAATCATTATCTTGACACTAAATAAAAAATCCACTCAAGTTGCATTAGTCCTACTAACAACTAAGTGCATTATCCTACTTACAACAGCTAAGTGGCCTCACTTAACTACGTTGCATCTATCCTACTTAAGCTAAGTTGCATAATCTCACTTAACAACTAAATTGCACTCTCCTACTTACAACTAAGTTGCATAATTCACTTAACACTAAGTGCATTATCAACTAAGCTAAGTTACATGTACTATCCTAATCATGTATTTTATTCACAGTGATGCATTTTATTAGTTACCACATAAATAAAATAAATAAATAAACATATAGAGCATAACTTACTGGACTAGATTAGCGTATCCGCGGCAAGCAGCAAAATGAAGAGGTGTTCTACGCTGAGCATCAAAACACCTGGCTGAAATGCCTTTACTAAGTAAATGCTGAACTGTATTGGTATCGTTCATTGAAACAGCTTGTCTCAGTCTTCTCTCATCTGAAAACAAATGAATACATCAAAATAAACATATAAAATGATGCCAAAGGAAACAATCGGGCATGGGGCACCTCTACTTTTCTCTTGCGGAATCGTATTCACTTCCTTGGGATATGGAGAATCACCAAATTTATACTGAAACTTGTCTTTTGGATCAGTTTGCTCTTCTTTAGAAGGTAAAGCATCTGTTTATCCCCAGACCACTGGCCTTGCTAGATTTAGCTTAAACAATAATAGTGATATAAAAAAATCCTAGATATATTAGCTGTATTTTTTTTTACTCCAAAAGTTTTTATTTCACAAATAATACAATATACAGAGACATATTTTTAACATTAATTAGATGTGAATCCCAACAAGGATAAGCCCGTGAGTACAGACTTGGTACAATTTTTGGTAAATATGTCTTCTGGCAGTTTCATAGATTTATTTTAAACAAAAAAATATAGTTAAATGATGAAAAGTAAAAAAAAAACACAGGTACATGGTACCTCAGAACTTTTTCTTGTTATATTAAATCTGTAAACACTTATTGTCACCACTTCAAAATAAGATAATCGCCAAAATTACCAAGTATTTTTCTCTTGCAAGTTACTTTTCTCTCTCTCCTACAGGAGAAAGAAAAGTGTACTAACTCTTTCAGAGAGTAGTACCTTTTTATTAGGATGTAAAGAATTAGGAATCCTGCTCCCTCAATCGCCTTCAGTTAAAAGAATAAATTAATTACCTAATGGTTTTTTGAATTCTCTCCATCTAGACAATTCTCTATTGTAGTTTGAGCACCTAAAACTCTAAGCTTCTGTTTATAGCTCTCCTGGTTGTATCTCCCAGAGTGAAATCTATGACAAACAATTTTGATGTAAATAACCAACTAAATAAAGGAAATACAAATTGAGACCTGACAACAAATAAACTGAATGTGTTAATCGAAGTCTCAGTAACATATCAATGCTCCCAAGTAAATTTGCACTTGTGATTTCAAACTTACCATTATTATTTTAGGTATCTATTACCATTATGGTAATTTTATTACCACTTTTGGTAACTTTGGAAAGTATTAGGGCAATGATAATATTGCTTATTTTAAAAACTAATTTCATCCTAAAAAATTATACTAATATCACAATAAATCAGTCATTATTTTACCAAACTATTGTTTGACATATATCATAGATTTCTATTCAAATCTCAAGAAAGAAGTATTTGATATGTCAACAATAACTTGATAAAAATGAACAGAATCTAGCGATAATATATTAAAATTGCTTCCAATTTAATGCACTTTTCAAAATAGACAATATGTTCTATTTAACTTTTTGAAGTTACCAACAAGTGGTAAAGAGTCACCCGTGGTGTAGTGGTTAAGGTACGCGACCAATACCAGAATAAATGGACTTTAAACTTCCATTTATAAATGGAATTTATTTAGTCATGGGTTCAATCCCAGCGCGGCCTCTGGGATTTTTAAGAGAGGGATAAAATCTCTGCGTACCATGTCCTTCAGAAGGGACGTAAAGCCGGTGGTCTCGAGCCTGTGCGTTGTCAGGTACTCGTTAAAGATCCCTTACCCTAAATGAAACTGGGTTAAGCAAAATTTAGGACCCTCAATAGTAAGATTCTTTATAATACTCTAGTGTGTCTGCCTTATAGTTTAAAGTGTATAAAGGTAAGGGTTTAATAACACCGAGGGCACATGTTATTCCTAGTTTTCACTAGACTATAAGAGTCAGTGAAAAATATGTATGATTGCTTGAAAAAGCATGAGAGGAACCATAGAAATACAGCTCTTCTGTCTAGATTGATGAAATATACCAACACTTGGAAATTAAAAGGAGTAGAACACTATCTTAGGGAGCTGGCAAAAAGGGCCTAACAATGTGGCCTACTTGCTAGATAGTTACTACCACTCCCCCCCCCATACTACTACCACAAGTAGTAACAAATAACCATAATTGGGTATTAGCTATCAAAATAATAATGGTAAATTTAAACTCGCAAAAGTTAATTAACTCGGATAGAGGCCATTTTCGAAAGTCTAAGACCATGTTTTCCCCTTGTGTTCTACCCAGTATAGAGAAATTAAAAAAAAAAGGGTACTGGCTACCTCAGAACTTTTCCTCATCACATCCTATTCACTATGCTCATCCCCTCCTACTTCGCCTACCTTTGCTTGTGCTGAGAATATACAAGTTATTAAATTATTTCCCAACACATCCTCATATAGTACATTCATTCCTTCCATTCCCTGCGGTCACCACCTAGGCACTGACTACACTCGATGCAGCTTAACTTTATGATCCAACAAAAACCATAGATATAACTTGTCGTATGAAACAAAACTTAGTGAACTTATTTATTACGTAAAGGTATTCACTTGTACCAAATTTCAACTCAAAAGGATTATTTTCTGATTTTTTAAAAAAGTACACAGTCATCCAATAAAAATTGAAGTTTCATACATAAGATCGTAACATTATTAATGATGTCATAAAAAAATATTTTCCCGGATAGCTCAAAATATACTATAGACTGACTTTTGAGCTAAATTTCAACACTCTAGCATAAATACACTGGGATCTAAGATGATCACTGATACATACATACAGACAGAAAACTTTGTGAAAAGTACTCAGGAGGTTTTAAAAACACCTGAAAGGATAATTCTGGTGACATCTTGGTTTTTTTTTTGCAAATATAATAATTTCCTATATACCTATGATATAAATGAGAAAAATTAAAAAAAAAAAGTAAATTAAAGAACTAACTTTTACCTGAGTCTGGAATAGGTTCATAGCCGACGCTCAGTGAGTAGGGTTGACGTGGAATCAGCAAATAAATCCTAATAACAGAGGAATATTATTACTATTTATTTACTCTGAGAAAAAAATGACAGCTATATATGTTTTTTAAACAGACATACGCCCAATTACAAAGAAAAGAAATTAGTTTCGACACACTTTGCTGCCCCACGCCTCACTATGGCAATCATAGAAGATATATTAGTAGAGGGGCACAGCCTATCTTGATACATTGAAAAGCATGAAACATCATTTTGGGGCTCTGTCAAACCTCATGACAGAAGGCCCGTCTACAATCTTAAGTTAAGTTAGGAAGAATTGAAGAAGTGAAGAATTTTTCAAAATCTCTTTTCTTCTTAAATAATTCTTTTTCCCGCTCTTTTGACTAAGAAAACCATAAGAATGGTTTTTTATAAGTTACTTAAAGAAGAATGTACTACGTTATCTGTTTTTGAATGATTACAATATTTTGTAAACGATGTGATGTGATTGTTTTGATTGTTGTTGTTTGAATATGTGATTGTTTTGTTTGTTTGAATATTTTTTTATATAATACATATTTTTCTTTTTATTTTGAATTATATAGTTTTTGAAATGGATGAGGTTCCTACGTCTGTAGACATACAAGAGATAAGGAAAATAACGCTCCCAAAATTACCTCATCCATTTTGATTTTATTTATTAATTAAAATAAATAAAACACGGTCGATTTTAGAAGTAAATTAAAAAAATATTTGCAAAAAGTCTTTAAAAAGGAAGGAAAGATAATTGAAAAAGCAATGGTTATTTAAATTGTATTAAAATTGTTATTTGAGCTCTGCTCGTTGTTACCATAAATAAATAAATAAAATGTGTGTTGACGGTAGAAGAAAAGTAGTTTATTGTAGTTTATGTTTATTTAAATTGTATTAAAATTGTTATTGAGCTCTGCTCGTTGTTACAATAGGTAAATAATAAAATGTGTGTAGACGGTAAGAAGAAAAGTAGTCTAAATACAGCTAAATGTGTAATTGTAACTTTAAAACTTGACTTAACAACTCAGAGGTTGTAGACGTGTTTACGGATCTCTTAAGTCTAAAGAGCGGGAATTTCAAAATAGTTTGTTCTAAGTGAAAAATTCTTCACTTCTTCGATTCTTCCTGAGAATTCTTCACTTCTTCGATTCTTCTTAACTTAACTTAAGATTGTAGACGGGCCTAGAGTCCCATTTAAATCTCTTCCATGAGCGAGTTAAAGTAATAATAAATCAAATGTTTTCGGCTTCCAGCACATTATTTGTTTTTTTGATTTGTATTTTAAACGTTTTACTGTATATAAGTTATTATATTATTGTTCGCCTACTTCGTGGTCGAGGTCGTTAGAGCATTAATATTTATACTAACGTTGACACCATGGAGGTCTGGGTTACGCTCTCAGTTTATACATAAGATTTTGTCCAATAATATATTGAAAAAATATTTTCAATTTAAGTTTGGTTAGTGAACAAACTTGTCGTCGTAGTTACAAACTTAAAGTCCAAGTGATGTCGTTATGAAGAATTTGATTTACTTTTCATGGCTGTAAAGTAATAATTATTTACTTCGTTCACACACGGGGTTTTGGCAAGTGGTTAAACACCAACTGTTATTTTTTACATGGTATTTTGACACGACATCATTTTTCAACATGAAAAAATGAGTTTCAGGGTTAAACCCCTTGTTCCATCCCAATCACACAAAATATGACGGGGAGGTTAAAACCCCTATGAGATTGAATATGGGATTGAACAAAGTAATTGTCTCACTTCAATCATTAGTTTTTGCAGGAGTAATATCTTTCTTACAGTTGTGTTGCATAAATAGACTTACTCCCCCCCCCCACTTGCCAGATTTTTCCCACTCCACCTTGGCTGAAATCTGACAACCCAAATATTTTCTCTGCTATCCTGGGGAACTGGCGCTGCTACAGAAGAACCAAATTGCTTAAGCTGTTGCCATTGTTTGGTTCTGTGAAGAACCAAATTGCCATGTTTGTTTAGACGATTTTGAACATTTTATCAGCCAAGCTAGAAGTTAAAAACTTGCAGATAAAGTGATGTAAAAATGTGTGGTCAGCGGTAGAGACAGTGTTCTGACTCCTACATTTTTCCCTATGGGTGAGAGGGACCAGCTTTCAATCAAGGGGGAATGAAGTTCAACTACTATGCAGCAAGTCATCACTAGTTGTTCCTACATCCTGCTTTGTTGATTTATATCCGTTGCTAAGCAACAGTTAACAAAGAGCGCCATTTTAAACATATAAACCAAATTAAATAAAGCCGCTTGAACAGGTTGTTCTTGTTGGTTAAAGTTAAAATGATGGGATAACTAGCACTGCAACGCGGATATGGAAGGAACTAGACGTGACAGAATTTGCTCAGCACTGGTGTGAAGGTGGGAATCAGAACACTGTCTCTTCGCTGAACACTCAATTTTTACCACTTTAATGCAGACGTTTTTTTGAAGAGGATTGAATTTACTTGCTGAATCTTTTATTAAACCCATAACCCAGGGTTCGTATACCCTTACTCCTTCCATTTTCACTCTCAAAAGGACTTCGGTTAGTCATCTATGATACCCTAAATCCCTGAAGATGTCTCCCACAGTGTAAGGGAAACGTCCGATCCATTGCGAACATTGAACGCTGTCACCACAGAAAGACTTATAGCTTTACAACAAGATACCAAATTCTGCAAACTCACCCTAGTTTCATTCGAACACGAAGGTTCTTCGTCAGCTGCAGACATCTTGAAACAGCAAAATTATCCAAAACAAGAATTTTACGGCAATTTTATCAACATGGTTTGAAATAACATGGAAACCAATAGAAAAAGAGAGTCACAAACTTACAACTGTAACGATTTTAATAAAACCTTCTATAATAAACGATGTAAACTTAAACTCTTTCCAGATGATTTTTGGACTCAAGCTGTTGTTGTTATTTTTTTTAATTTCTTCAAATTAATAAGAAGACAGTCTTGATATCACAGTTCTTTTTGAAATATCCTTCTTCTTACGTTCTCTTTTAATGCCCTGAATTATTATGATAGATTGTGTCCAGTTTTGTTTCTCCTCAATTGGATACCTATTCACCTTGCGGGTACTAGTAGAGGTTGAGAGTCCTTTCTGCACCGAATTTATTGTTAATTTGACCCTGGGTTGAACTCTTAAACCTCAAGAAATACTCCGTGTAGAGAAGGGTTAAATTCAAGCTTTGGGCACCCAATCAATAAATGAATCGATCGGCGTTTTAGCCAGTTGCTGACTAAAACATTGATCAATCAGCCTTTAATAGAAAAAGCTAAAACACCGATCAGTGTTTTTTGAAAAAAGACTAAAACGCTGATCAGTGTTTTATTTAAAAAACTTAATCAAAGTTTAATTTAATTGGGCTTTGCCCGTGTTGTAAATAAATAAATAAATAAATAAATAAATAATTGATAAAAACTCTGATCGGAATTTTATTTAAAAAGCTAAACGCTTATCAGCGTTTTATTTTAAAGACTCTAAATGCAGATCAGTGTTTTATTTAAAGCACCTAAACGCTGATCAACGTTATATTAAAAATGCTAAAACGCTTAACAGACAGTTTTTACCTTTATTGCTCATTTAAGCCCCTTCCCTTTTATTTAAAATTTCTATTCTGTTTAAGCTTTTCCTTGTATATATATTTTCATATACACTACTATTTTTATTCTTGAAATTCAACCTAAAATATTTTGATGTTAGAATAATATTAACACATTTGTCATACATACGCACTGCCCTAGTTAGGTTTAGAGTGCCTGTATTATCATAATGATTATACAGGCACTCTAGTTAGGTTATAATCATAAGTTTGCAGGCCTTCGAAAACGGAAAAATTTCGATCTAATACTAATTAAATCTAAAATAATATTAAATTAAAAAATGTAATATTAATTTTCAATTTAATTTAAAAAATAATAAATATAATTTTAGTTGTATCAGCACTAGTTGTAAATGCCATTAGGCATTTTATATCATTGTATATAATAGTTTTTGCTTTAAAATAAAAGAATAATTATTGATTATTTAAATGTAACAGTAAAAATATATTAGTTATTAATTGTTTATCAATTTTATCATAAATAAAATCTATTATTTATAATTTTTCTAACGTGGTATTCAAGATGGCGGTAAGGGGTTCTAGGATAAAAGGAAGGCCCGGAGGCTCTGAAGTCAGTCGGTCTTCAGCTTCCATGCAAAGCAGAATGTCCGATGAAGTAAAGTAAGTCTAAAAACTTTATCTTTTTTTTTGTATTTTTAATTAAATTAATTTTAAACGAATTCATTTAATATTCAACTAGAAAAGTAAAGTGGTTTGCATTTTTATTGTAAGTTTATAGAACGCGATCTATAAATAAGAGAAAAATGTCCATATTTAACAAACATTGAAACAATATCAGTAAAAAAATTCAAATACTTTGAAGAGCAGATAGAAAATCTTAATTAAAGCTTTTCAGAGCAAATTTTTTAGGCCCAGTCGACAATGCTTATGATTCAACTTCTGATTCTAACCTTAATAAAAATTTTAAAAATCGGGTACGTTGTACTTCGGAACTTTTCCCTCATCACATTGGATTCACTACAAAAATACAGTTGGTAAAAAAAAGTCGAGTGTCGTTTTCGATGTTTTTTTAAGTGCTGATTCAAATAAAACCGGTTCGGTTATTAAGTAAAAAAAAACCGTGTATACACCGTTTCGATACAACAACATTAAGTACTCAAAGCCAGGATTTCCAGGTTTGAAACTTGGTACTGGCGGTAATTTATTTTCGTCATATTTGCGATATGAGTCATATTAGCGAGTGTACAAGCTAAGTTCGAACAGCTAAATATTTCGAGAACTAGAGCAGATAGAATCTTCGGACCATCAGTGGCTGTTAAGGGCCATTAATGCGCAGACGCAAATAATGTAATTGTTTTTTGAAAAGTTGCTCGACTTGCACGGAGAGAAAGACAGAAGAGTGAATAGGAAGCTATACTATAATACTATAATATAATAGCTATAATATAATAATTTCTTTTCCAAGGCTAAATATTCCGTCGCGTTAACCCACATGTCGCGCGAATTTCCTCTGGGATGCGTGTTTCCTTGGTTAACAACATTTCTTGCTTAAAATTCCGGTTTATACTTTATAACCCAAGGAGTTACTCAAGCACTGCTCGTAACTCATTTTGTCTTTATTTTTTTTTTTAAAGGAGATGCGCATAATTATCTATTTGGTTATTAGGTAACTTTTAACTTTTAAATGGCAGTGCAATATTATTTCGCTCTAGTTTAAAGCTCATTTAGTGGTTTAAATCTTTAAAGGAACAAACAGGAACATAAGCAAGAAATGGTTAGTTACCACGGAACACGCATATACAAAAAAAAAATTCGCCCAACATGCGAACCACAGCGATAGAATTATTTTGTAAGTATAAAGTTAAAAAACGCCATAAAACGATAAAAAAATTATCGTCGTTACCAGATTTGAACCCAAGTCCCTCGCTTTAAGTACTTTAAATTCGCGTATCGACTCCGGACCATGTTTATTCAACTCACATGCCCAAAAAACAGCGTAACGACTCCCCACTTGAAATGTGGAATTTACTGGCCGTATTTTAGGTTTTTGGAAATTTACTGTTTTTTTACTTTTGGTCAATTTAAGTGGCCGAATTTGGCTTCAGACCTGTTTCATTAGATTTTAAGTAGCCGAATCGGCTTCAGACCTGTTTTATTAGATTTAGCGCCTCAATAGCGCACCATGTGCGAGGTCTTTCAGGGATGGTAGACAGCTGTTTCAGTTCAGTTTGTAGAACATTTTGTTTTATCCATGATGTCCTACATCCTGAAGATGCTTCGCATAGTGGAAGCGAAACGTCGGATTCTTCATTTAAATTTGACGCGGTCACCACCAGAAGACCTAAATCTTTATATTTTACTATAGTTTTTTCGACATTTTGGTTCACTACACCATAAGAATGACTTCATCAAAAGTTTTCGAAAAATTATGATTTTTTTTCGAAACTCGGAATAATAGCGCAATCAATTTGAGATATGGCACGCATGTAACCATGTATAAGACTATCATAGTGCTAAGTTTCATCTCATTAATTAGCATTAGTTCAAAATGTTAACATATGACTCGTGTTACGTTTTTTAAATTGTAAAAAATCGGAATATAATCCAATTGAACTGAAATTCGGTATGAGTATTCGACAAGTATATCCATGCTTTTTATTGGATCATAAAAGTTAAGGGGCAATTGAGCTTGGTCAGTGCTGTATGTATGACCGCTGAGACTAAAACGGACGTATTTACTATCTGAAGACAAGCGAAGCAACTCCGAAGACGTGTAGCAGTACGCATTAGGCGATTTGTATAATCTGAGAACGAGCGAAGCGAGTCCGGAGTAGGAATGATGAGCGTAGCAATCCGATGTGAAGGGAAATTTCCGAGGACCCCGTGCCCGATTTTTTTTAAGCGAAATAAATATAACTTAAAACTTTAAAAAAAAAAATTTCGTCCAATATTATAACCATTAGTAGGGCATTTGTAGGTCTAACTTAAACTTAATTAAGCATCTGTAGGTCAGTTAGTATTATTTAGTGTTTTTTATAGCTGTTATTAATATAATATATTAATAAAAATATTGTATTATAAATTATTTAGATAGTAAATGAATAAGTTTATTTTGCATATTAACCTAATTACTAAAGAATGACATATATTAAAAGTATAGATTATACAGAATTGTTTTGTATCCGCCAAGGGCGTAACCGCGTCTGCGTACTTTGCCAATTTTTAGCCCCCACATTCAAAGCTAAGGTTTGCCACCACCTTCGATCTAACGCTTCGGGGGCATAAAGAGTGGGGGTAAGAGGTGGGAGATCGAACCTTAGTAACAATTCGCGCTTTTAACTGTTTATACCGTACGCAATTTTTATCTTTAATTTAATAAAAAAAACATAACAAATTAAAGTACAATATTAGAAAATGTAAGATAAATGTTTTTTCTTTGGTGATTTGTGCAAAATATTGACTTACGCTTTTAAATAGTAAAATTAATGTAAGTTATTTTTCTACAATTTGTTTTATATTTTTTATTTGTATTATATTTATGTTTATTTATCACATAAATGAATTAATTTAAGTATTTTTTTATTGTAATTTTCTTTGAAATTTGGTTTCTACGTGTTTAAAAATACTCTTCACATACCACATAAATAATGCGTAATATTGTATAAATAAAATATTTTTATGTATTGTAATTTTTTAGTTTTTACTCGTTAGTTAACATGGTACTTAGTTGATGTTTAAAATATGCTTTATATTAAAGGCGAAAGTTAATTTCGTGTTTTATAATTCTGTTTTTTGGCGAATATTCGTCAGAATTTCCCTCCCTTTATTAGTACTTGGGAAAACAGAAATGTGACCTTTAAAAATGTTTAAATAAATCTTAGTTTTCAAAATATTTAACGATTTCAAGAAATTCGTTTATGTTTAACGTGAATTAAGTTCATTACATATATTAAAATAAATGTTTATTTTCTGAACGAAGTCAAACGCTTCTAGCGGAGGTAGAGGCCATCATCAGTGTATAACTTAGCAATTAAGTACAAAATAGAATAATGCTATTATAACGTTAAGTTTTTATTGTTTATTCTCCTGTATTAACCGAAAATCGAACAGGGCGGAAAAGGTATGCCGAAACTAAACCGTTAGGAGTCTTCCGTTTTCTAGCTTTGAAGGTTAATCTATGCTATCCACTGGTAATGAAGTAAGTATTCCGTACTTAACATAATGGGACCTATAAGGGCTCGGGCCCTGGGCGTGTTTCTTTAGAGGGCTTTAAAATATTGTCCCTCTCTCATTATAAATACAAAATACAAAAAAAAATAATTGGAGGCGGCATAACTGATAAGGGCCCAGGGATACATAAGAAATTTAACCTCTTCTGGATCATCAAAGAGTTTTCTCGCTATTTTTTCTGTTAAGGCGGTTAACGACAAGTATTTCGCCATTATTCGGTCAAGGATTACCGACGAGTCTATTCTCGCCCATTTTTTATGTTAAGGATTCAAACGACGAGATTCTCGCCTTTTTCGGTTAAAGGATTAACGACGAGTATTCTCGCCATTTTTTATGTTAAGGATTAACGACAACTGTATTCTCGCCACTTTACGGTAATTAAGGATTAACAACGAGTATTCTCGCCATTTTTTCTGTTAAGGGACTAACGACGAGTGTATTCTCGCCATTTTTCTGTTAAGGATTAACGACGAGGTATCTTCTCGCCATTTTTCGGTTAGAATAAACGACGAGTGTATTCTCGCCATTTTTCGGTTAAGGATTTAACAACGAGTACTCACAAAATGATATACGATTGCTTTCTCTCACTTGCCGATAAAATATTTAATATTTGCTTATTCTTGTGTTTGTTGATTGACTTTGAAGACAATTTTTTAATATGGTAGGTTGTACTTTAGTTAATTGCCTCAAATGGTCTCAGAAAGATGCCTCAAAGAAAACGCGAGCATCAAGTTCCCTAAGGTTGAATTCTAAAAAGTAAAATATCAATGGGAAAACAATACTTGGTACATTGGAACTTTTTCTCGCCCCTTCGGATTTTGCTACGTTTATCCTCCCTAGTTGGTACTCGCTTCGATGGTCCTCAGAATAAAAAGTTCATGTTTATAATTTAACAATCCTTTTGGAAATAGCTAAAAGATGTAGAGAAATAGAGAAGTGTATATTAGAAGATTAAAGAAATAGAGAAGTGTATATTTAGAAGATTAGAGAAATAGAGAAGTGTAATTTAGAAGATTAAAGAAATAGAGAAGTGAATATTCTGAAGATTTAGAGAAATAGAGAACAGAGGGTATATTTAGAAGATTGTATTATAATAGAGAAGTGGTATATTTAGAAGATTAGAGAAATAGAGAAGTAATTAATATTTATGAAGATTAAGAAATAGAGAAGTGTATGTTTTAGAAGAATAAAAGAAATAGAGAAGTGTATATTTAGAAAGATTAGAGAAGTCGAGAAAAGTATATTTAGAAGTAGAGAAGTATATTTAGAAGATATATAGAAGTAGAGAAGTGATATTTAGAAGATTAGAGAAGTCGAGAAAAGTATATTTAGAAGTAGAGAAGTATATTTAGAAGATTATAGAAGTAGAGAAGTATATTTTTAGAAGATTTAGAAGAAGTATATTCGAGAAAGTATATTTAGAAGTAGAGAAGTATATTTAGGTAAGATTATAGAAGTAGAGAAGTATATTTAGAAGATTAGAAAGAGTCATAATGTAGTAAATCAAAACCTCTAAGTTTAATATCGATGAGTAAACTCGGGGAATAAAAGCAAATAAAACGAGTGTTTTACCAATAATAATGGTATTGATGAAGTGAGGGGGTAGGGACGCTCTTCGGGGATTGAGAGGGGCTGTCGAGTGTCTACTTAAACTCTACCGGTGCTTAACCTCCTTTAGACCTGTGCTAACAGCGTATATGATATCTATATCAAGCAACTTAAAGAAGATCGTAGACCGCGATCATCACTGACCACACTTACGTATGGACAGAAAACACCAGACTTTTGTAAAAACCATCTTTAGGAGGTTTTAAAACACCTTAAACGGATGATTCTCAGGTGAAATCTCGATTTCGGAAATGTTTAGTGCTATAACACTTAGAATAATACTAATATAGAAGGAGCACAGTGCCGTAAAACACAATGAATTCCACTGATAACACGAAAGCCGGTTGACTGGTGGACTTAAGTAATGCTCTGCCAACCTGACAAGAAAAACATTATTTAAATATTTGTCATAAATATCTATTAATGAAGAAAGATCGTAAAAGAACAAAATAAAATAATAACTTAAAACACCTGCTGAGTATTAAAATAAATAAAAAACTAAGGTCTTAGATGGCAAAAGGGTGGCGGAATACAAGAATCTACATTTAGTTGACGAGGACTACTTATTATATTAATTTTTAATAAATACGAATTACCAAAACTACAATTGAAGATGCTTAAATATTGTTAATGCACCGATTTATTTATATTAGTATTTTATGAATAATCAATCATTAAATTAATAATAGAACCTAATAATTCATTCAACCGGAACGTTATTGCCAACTTTTTTATAAGAAAATTGCATATTGTTAGGTGGCAGCATTACTTAAGACCACCAGTGAACCACCTTTCGTGTTATCAGTAGAGTGCTCTTCTATATAGTATTATTCTAAGACTACACAATACTTTTCCTTTAAATGATAAATGAGTATAAGGTAGGTATTAATGAGTATAAATGAGGAAAAGTAAAAAAGTGTTTTCTGAACATTATTATATTAATAATAATTAATTTTTAATTAATTTTGTATTTTTGTGAATATTATCCTCCTTTTAAGCAGCAAAGACCTTTAATTTTGGCTTAAATACGATTAATGACTTATGAAAAATGATCAAGTCTATGGAATCAAGGTTGACTTGTAAAAATGTATTTTACTGAATTGCCAGGGGAGGTCTTGATGTCGTATGATAAATATTCTAAAAAACCTTTTTTCTTACATTTGCTTAAACGCTAGCTAAGCTTTAGTGGAATCAAAACATTCCATGTGCAAGTTAAAAGGTTCGGAAAGATACTACTTTTTGCTTTAGGACCAAACGCGAACTGGAGACAACAGAAACGTGGATCCAGACTTGTCTCAGAGTAACGAAAACTCGTCAATTCGTTGCGTAGCATGGGTTTACCGGCCGCAAGGATCCTGGATAAAATGAGTTACGAGTAGTGCTTGATGATTTAGTAAACTGCCTCAAGTTATAAAGCATAATAACCGAAACCTTAAGCAAGAAATAGATTATCATAATCCCTGTATTATTTCTCACACGAGTTCCGTTAAAGTACGGAAACTTATATTCCAAAGGAAATTTGCCAAGCATGCGGTCCACCGCGCCAGAATTATTTTGTCAGTTTAAAATTCTATAATGTAAAGAAACGATAAAAAATGATCGGCCTTACAAGGATTCGAACCCAGGTACCCTGGCTTTGAGTGTTCGAGTCGACTCAAGCTATTATCATTCAACTCAAAGACCATAATCATCGAAAAAACGACTCGCCCCCTTTACACCACCGTGTTTTTAAAGTTTTCCGGTAATTGAACACGTTTTTCTGGACCGTTTTGGTATATTTTTAAGCAGTCGTATCACCCAGCGGTACCGGTATCATTCGATCCAGAGCCAAAAAAAATACACATTACTCGGGATTAATTTTTCGACCGTAATTTATTAAAATTTTTCTCTACAGTAATTATGATTCCCGGTTAATTAATTTACCACTGTTTTTTTTGTCAGTTAGAGTGGTCATATTGACTTCAAACCCGTTTCGTTCTATTTTTGCCCCCAAACACACACACAAACATTATATAGTCTTATATATTATTATATATATATATATATATATATAAATATATATATATATATATATAGTATATATATATATATATATATATAGTTGTTTACCATATATATATATTTTACCATATTATTAAACTTTAGTCGCATTGCCTGAGAATTTGGAGGCAAGTGTTTAGCCCATTTTTTCAGTTATTGGCCGTTTTTTTCTGTTTGCATCCCACCAAAAAAAAAATTCTGCGTGGAAGCATTGTTAATAATTTTTCTATCGTGAGAGTAAGCACCTGTGGAATACATAAATATAATAAATCATAAAAGAAATACATAATTTATATATTTTCCTTATTCATCTATATAAAAAGATGTGTATCAGTAAGAGTTGACTTTAGACAAATATATTTGTTCACTTTTTTTTAAAAGCTTCTTTCATTTAGTTTTCGATACTGTTTGTAAAATTGGTTAACTTATCGCAATGTTTTAACTTGAGAATGATGCTATAGGCAGGGTTTCATTTGAAGAAGGAACAGGAACCACTTGGGAACACTGCCATTCCACG
>JACMZG010000079.1:204577-236832 GCA_018340805.1 Microvelia longipes
AGCATGGTTGATTAACCACACAGACAGCAGGTGATAACACACAGCAGGGATAACCATCAGACAGCATGGTGATAACCACTCAGACAGCATGGTGATAACCACTCAGCAATAACCATCAGAACGTCATGCAAATTCCTAAAACTGAAAAATTATGATAAAACCTCGGTTTCGGATTTTTGTATAGAATACTATTGTATTCTATGATTGCCCTATTGGGCAATCATACGAAACTCAGTTTATGCTAATAATTTAAATAGTTTAGGGTATTCCTTTGAAAACCCCCTGGAAACCCCCCTGGAAAACCCCTGGAAAATGGACGTAAAAGTAGAAGTGTGACTATGAAGCATAAACCAGAAATCTGAGCAAGAGCTAGATCGGTAAGCTAAGAAGCAAACATTCCAAAGAAAATACGACCAAATTGCGGAGGTGCGTTTTCGTTGTCTCCAAAGTTCGTTAGTTCCAAAACAAAATCCCATTGCTCCAAAGTTCACAGTCCCCAAGGTTCGTTGTCTCCAAAAATTCGTTAGACACAATTATTTTAAATATAATTTTTGGAACTTACGAATATGTATGACATTAAACATTCATTACTACGTTACCACTAATGTTTTGGATCTAATGAATTTTGGACGCAACGGACTGATTCGATAGATCCAAAGCCTTTACCTATTCTTCCCGTTAGTTCCAAAAAAATAGAACGACACATCAATGGTTTTAGTCACCCACGTGACTTTTTGCTCTATATGTTCGTTGCTTCAAAAGACCGTTGTCACCAAAGTTCATTAGTTCCAAAATATTTTATTATTATTTGGATCTAGTAAACTTTTATGTCATTAAAATATGCTTCTAGGTTAAAAAGTTTGAATGAAAAATCTTTTGTCACATTATTTCGTTACCCTCCAATTGGAACTTATGAACTTTTCGGACTCGTTGGAACTAGTGATCTTTGGAGACAACGAGTTTTGGAGGCAACGCTGGGATCCATTGCGGACTCCGCGCAGAATTTTATGACTGTTTTTATCGCTAAACTGGTTTAGTTATGAGTTGGCATGCACAGTTTCATACATCATACATTGTTCTTTAATAGTTATGTTCTTAAAACTGAAACCTTTTTCTATTGAGTTCTTTTCTTTACTTCTATTTGCAAAACCTTTAGTTTTCAGTCATTTCAAAAATAACTTCTGTAATTTACTGAAATCGATAAGTATAAAAAGACTTGCATAAGTATAATTTGCTTGATTATCAAGATGAAGCACGCTAAGTTTTACACAAAGTTAAATTAACTTAATGTCATTTCTTAGCTGTGCTCAGTAAACCTGCTTAAAGTCAATGCAAGTATCATACTAACCATAAAATCATTAAAAATACAAGAAAATGGTAATGGCAGAAATTAGAAGGAATATTAACTAAAAGGTCGAAAGGGCTGGAAAGGGAAGAATGGGGGGAGGTGTATAAAAGAAGATATAGATATATTATATATATATATATATATATATATATATATTATATATATATATATATATATATATATATATATATATATTTTAAGTGTGTGTGTGTGGTGTATATGTGTATTTTCACACACACATGTGTATGTGCACGATAACGCTCGAAGGCTCGAAACGAAACTAAATTTGTAAGGTTAGGGTGTACATAGACAGCATAACTTGAATAACAAACTTGATTAAAAATAGAAACAAAAAAAGCATGACATTACATGAAGAAACACTAAACATTTAGGGAGGGAATATTAAGTTATCAGCTAAAACATTATAGTAGGCTTTCTCAAGCAACAATGTTTTAATGCTTTTTTAAGTTTTAGGTGAAAGTTAACTATTGAAGCGGGTATTTATTAAAGCACCTTATTCCATTAAAATTTGGGGATTGATGTGATTTGTTGAGCCTACTAGTGGGATATTGATGTTAGCAATATATCTAGTACCATAATTGTGGTTCTTAATATAATTGAACTCCCCCTCATCATACTTTTTTTAACGAACAACAACAATGATAAAATGTAGGCTGAATAAAAAGTTTTTGGCTGAATGAAAAGTTTAGGCTGAATAAAAAGTTTTGGCTGAATGAAAGTTTAGGCGAATAAAAAGTTTGGCTGAAAAAAGTTTAGGCTGCATTTTATTTTCAATTATATTGTTAGGTAGAGTCATGTTTAGAATTAAAATCAAGATACCGATAGCTTTTTGTTTGCAAAATAACAATACTGTTGGCTACGGGGGCTGCTTCGCATTTCTTTAATACAATACAGCATACGTAAATGAAATTCCGAAGGCATACAATACAATTCCAAAGGCATGCGGCATTCACCACCAGCACCATCGTACCAGAATTTTCTGTGGTTATTAAACTTATACAATGTAAAGAAAACGATAAAAAAATCGTCCTTACTAGGTTTGTAACCTAGGTTCCTTGGCTTAGAGTGCTTGTTTTAACTCCAGACCATTTTCATTCAATTCACAGACCGGAAGAAATCCATTTTAATGGTTCCTGATCAACAAAAAATAATGATCAGGGATCATCATAGATGACCATATGATGATCACTATGGTGTGTACCCTGATCATCATGTTTTGGTGATCTCGAACCTGTGAAACGGATTTTTATCATAGTCCGAGGTTCGTCTTCCGCCTTGACGCCTATTTCGTTAGCAATTGTTTTTCGAAGGAAATTTGCTAAAAGAAGTCAATACCATATACCCACCATTTACTGTATGTTATTTCCTGAAAATTGCTAAAAACTAAGGTTGTACTTTTTAAAAGATCTTTATGTCGAAAGGTCTAAATGCCCTAATAGTATTATCTTCTGCCCTTATATTTGTTGAAATGCCAAGGATAAATGGTCTCACCTATGAAATATTGCTTGTACAAGAGATTTAATATTATCAACAAAATAAAAGGTTATACAGGCGATAAACTTATATAACTTCTGGTAGGTGGTCCGCATGTCGGGTGAATTACCTTTGCCGTGTTTCGTGCTTAACAACCCATTTCTTGTTCGCTTCGCTTGTTTTCATAGAGTAAAAACATACGTTTTATTCCCAGCGGTCACCCATCCAGGCACTGACCAAGCTCGAAGCTGCTTAGCTATTATGATCCAACAAAAATCATGTTTTTTTTATTCCCTGCGGTCACCCTTTTAGGGACTGACCAAGCTCGAAGCTGCTTAGCTCTTATAATCCAACAAAAATCATGGTTGGACCAAACAAAAATCGTTTTAATACTTGTTGTATAAAAACGATACTTACTGCACTAATTTATTACGTGAAGGTGTACACTTGTACCGTTTGTTAAATTTATTTTGTATTTATTGTAGAAAATGTTCCTAGTTTTTAAAACTTTCCAGGGTTTCAAAAATTTTTGTAGAAAATGTAGCTTTTAAAACTTTTGGGGGTGTCATGACCCATTGTACTCCTCCTTATGCTGATCAGCCAACCAGACATACAGCAAAGCCATCAATGTTCAACTGTGCCATACCTAGCACGCACTTCAGTTTGTATGTAGACATTTACCTCGTCTACACGATGTGTTGAAACTAGGTTGAACTCGGGGTTCAACCGGGGATTCAACATTGTAATTAGAAGTTTTAACCTCTGCTCGGTGGTTATCCTATTGTATCTCTAACTTTTTCTGTTTTTATTTAGATGTAGCCAGTTCTTAAACATAATTATATAATTTTATTACTTCAATAGCATTGACAGACATTTGTAAATCACATTTTAGTCAAGTAGAATGATAATTAAATAAATAAAAACCAAGCTAATAAACCAAATATTGTTATAAAAATAAAACAAAACTGAACAGTAAAAATTGTAGAGTATATATAAATTTAACTAATGAAGATTTTATCAATAAAATAATCTAAATAATAACTTAAATCTAATAAAGATCGATATTTTCATAGGAAATATTTATTTTTGTAGGTTGGCCATTCTTTAAAATCAACATGATTTGCAATTACTCGTTTTGTTTGTATTCTACTTAGTATTCGAATATTTTTTAAAACATGAATTATTCTTTCCGTATTTTGTGTCCACTATTTATAATTATAAATGCTTTAAACTACAAATTAGTGTTTTTATTAAACGAGGCATATGTGGCAGAACAAGAAAACACACTGCCCTTATGAGAAGGCAAAGACCAATATAAGCAGCGATTATTACAGCGAACCGCGAATTTAAATTTGAGGTAAAGAATGCATTTATTTCACCAATAAAGGTTCGACAGTATAATGCTAAATCATTATTTTGATTAAATATCGTAAGGAAAAGGTAAAAAATTCATAATAAAAATGTATGTTTATTAAATAACCAAAAAAATTAAAGGCAATAATAAATATTAAATAACTAACTTTGGACACCGGGTTCAACCCGATAAGTGTCTACACGACACATTATCGGATTCAACTACAATTTATCGGTGTTCAACTCTGGTCGAACCCTGTCTACACGGAGTAAAACCGATGTCGAGATTCAACCTGGTGTTCAACACATCGTAAAAGAATAGACTTAGAGATGTATTAATAGGATGATAACTTTATTAACACTTTGTGTGCTTGATAACTTAAGCAATTTTTTTTATTTGTTTGTGCTCTCAGGGCTGTGTGCAACCTAATAGTAACCTCCTTCAAGCGTTTCTTAAGTAGTCATAATGTTTATGTTGACACAAATTTTGCGTTTTTTAAGTTATACTGTACAAGTTATTGTAATTTGATAGTGTTTATTTCATCAAATTAACAATCGGAGTAGTTTAAGTTAACTTTTCTATGTTTCAAAATTAAACCAATTTCTCTAGTAACAATCAATATAATCTCTGTACCTAGTGTACCTATATAAAGAGTCTGAAACTGCCTTACCTATTTTGACCATTAGTACGACCGGTGCGCTCATTATTTAAATTTAATATGTTTATTGACGTCTGTCATTTATTTGCACGATGTAAAGCGAAGCCGAACGTAAAAGAATTTGAAAGATTAACAATTGAAAGGGGGGAAGTAATTATGTCTTACAATACTTTGGCGCGCCGCCAGCAATAATATTGTATTTCTTGAGCTTTTTACTACCCAACTGACTAAATAACTAAATTAGTGTCCGGAGGGCAATAAATAAGACGCTGATGATTTTAACATCTAATTATTGCTTTGTAATTTAGGTTAAATTGATAGGTTATTCACATTCCCCCCTTATCTAGTAATATCTTGATTTAGGTTTTAATGTAGGAAATCATGGATGAAAACAGCTCTACAAAACTGAGTAGTGTAACAGTACAAAACGCCAAAGTATTTGATAAGCATCTTTCCATAATCCAAGGATCTTGAATAAAGGGAATGACGCATTAAGGAATTTTCTGACCCATGAAAGTTGTATGAGATAGAGAAATAGAAGCAAATTCCCTTCCCCTTGATTATAATGAAAAAAGGCGCCAAAAGCAGGTTATGTAGCAAGGTTGTCGAGTTTGCTTCTAAACTTTCTTCTGTGCTTCTCGTGATAGTTACATTGGTGGTTCTTGTAAAGTCATTTGTGCTTATTTATTTTAAATTTTAGACTACACTTTGCCACTTAAGTGAGTGATAATTTAAGCGTGTTTTGTTAAAACCTTTTCAAGCAATAAACAATATAAAAACCATTATTAGGTAAGTTTGCCTAAAAAATTTAAGACCGGCGCTGTTATAAGAATTGTAAGCATGCGCAGTTTGTGTTAGAGACACAGATAATCACCTGTTTATTTTTCGATTTAATTAATGATTTACCTGGAAGAGCTAGTAATATCATTTTTATTTTCACGTCTTTTCATGGGCACTTTCACTGTATATTTATTCACTTTATGTAGTCACTTTTACTTTCTTTATTAGTTTAGAAGTAGATACCAATTAAACTTTATAATTTCACTAGGTTTTGGCCGAAAGCAACTGTAAATATGTAAATAATATGAGAAAAAACTCTGGTGGAGTCAGGAACGTATTTACTTTTAACCGGTACATAACCTGATACTAAGATAACCTCAATGTCTCTAGGATCTCTTCTTGTTTTCATCTGCTGCAGCGCTTAGCATTGTCTACCTCATTTTGATGGGTTTTACATTGATACCCTGCCTAAGCGGCTTAAGAGCATCCATCAAATTCACCTGTTGATGTTTTGATGGATTTTTCCGTTGTAGTTCAAGTTATCTGGTGCATTAATTGCGTAGTTAATTAAATTCGATTAATTAATTAACTTTTTTCACTGATCAGTGGTTTCTTTGTGTTGAGACATTATTTAGAGGTGTTGACTGCTGTATAAAGTGTTATTGTCAGCACAGGGTTGGAGGAAATCCTTGGAAGGAGCTTAATTCATCAGCGTAGTACTAGTAGCAAGTACCTTAAATATTTTAGATTCTATTTCGCATCAATTTAAATTGTATCTGCACGTTTGGGAGCAGCTGTACGCCGGATTTCGGTCCTATTTTTCAGCTATACTTAGATCATATCTAGCTAGCTAACTTATGAAATATATTGGGCCCTTCCTAACTTGCTGTATCCGCCTAGTATCCTTCCTTAGCACTTCCTTCTATTCTACCTCTGTAAATTGTAAGATATTTAGATACAGTCCTTATATTTATTTTAATTTGCTATAATTTACTTAAGCTTAACTTATGCTTTTCTTTCATTAGTAGTTTTAGTCTTAACCTGATAGTGCCCATTGATTGCATGTTAAGTAGATTTTATTATTTATTAATATTAATTATACCCTTTCTAGCAATTTATTATTTAGTTATTATTTTGCCTAGTTTTGTCTTTCTTTCCCCTGGCAGACAGGGTGAAGTACCTATAATTATTTGCTCTTCAAGTAACCATATCAGAGTGCCCTGTTGCCACTATGGGCTTACTCCTATGGCCTTGACATTATGGTCCTCTGCGAGCCGGATTCAATCTATTTAAATAAAATTGTGTCTCAATACATACTGACTACGATCTACTATATTTATTCTGTCATAAAATAAAGTTGCACCAGATTAACCATCAAATCGCCTTTGATGTGTTACACCTTTGTAAAACCTACATCGCTAGTGGTTTATTTACAAAAATTTGAACTCTACCTGATCAGCATAGGTGTCCTATCGCATCTAGGATATCTTTGTGAAGCAAACCGCTTATTTTGTTTTACATATTTGTTCTTAGAACAATTTGCTGGTTATATTATTAACAACCCTGCACCACATAAGCAGTTGTTAAATATTAAATATAGTTTAAAGAACTATTGTTTAACATTACTTGATTACCTCAGAATCAAGAATAAATTTCTCACTTTATGATTGATCAATCTTATTTTTTATGTACATAAATATTTTCTCAACTTATTATTTGTAGAAGTTTCTTCAAATTATAATTTTATTGTATACTATATTGTATATAAATCACTTAATTTACTTTAAGCAGATAAGTGTCTCTGCAATAGTAAATTATATTGTAAATCATTGTGAATTACTTGTAAATTATCTTTGTAAATTTATACTTGTAAGTTTATTAATTTATTTTGTAAATTTTTCATATTTGGTTTATAATTTTAAATAATATTTTCACCTTTCCCTTGCCTTTATCTAGGTTTGTTGTCTCATCTCTCCAGTTACAATGGAGGTAGCAGATTCTAATCGCCGCAAGATGAGGATTATTGTTGCTGATTTGAAGGAAGTCAAAGAACAAGCTGATAAAGCATTAGCTAATCCAGCTGAGGTCCAGTTGTTCAAAGGCATGTTTATTTCTTTAGAAAACGTGTTTAATCGTTTCGAAACACTCTTCGAAGCAAATCAAGACCTTGTTGACTTTTCTCATAATTCCGTGGCGACGGAAGAAGACACAAACCTTAGAACTGCTGCAAAGAGCTACTATCACAATGTAACGCGGCTTGGTCGGCTATAAGTGACCGTCCAAACCATAACCCACCTGCGACAACACAGACGTCTTTCTCGAATAAGTCAAAGGTCAGGCTACCCCCTCTTGACATTCCCAAGTTCAATGGTGACAGAACAAAGTGGCCTCGATTCAAAGACTCCTTTACAAGTCTTATTATCGAAGATCAAGAGTTAGACGATATTGACCGCTTTAATTTTCTCATTCGATGGTTACAAGATAAAGCAGCTTCACTTATAGCTCACGTCCCTGTTACTGATAGGAATTTTATAGTGGCATGGAATGTGTTGCTGGAAAATTATGACAATAAAAGGTTACTGGCCACCTCGTATTTAGATAAAATCTTTAGTATTAAGCAGTTACCTCAAAAACCCAGCGCTGCTGCTCTGAACCAAATGGTTTTCTCAGTTAAACCAGACAGTAGCTGCGTTCAAACTGTTAGAAATACCAGATCGAGCCGACTTCATGCTTTTCCACTTAGCGCGTAGATGCTTGGATACGGCTACACGTGAAGAGTTTGAACTTCAGACTGATGAGATGTTTCCCACATTTGACGATTTAATGAAATATTTAAAGTCGCGATGTACTGCCGCAGAACTAGCCACTGGCCTGCCAGCTGACGACTCACCCGGACAACAACAAAGGAATGACAAGAAACCAGGTCGTACCTCCTGGTCTTCTCGAAAACCAACTGGCGCAGGAGTAGCCTTGATAGGTAGTGCTGGAGTATCTAGCATACACGCGAATGCTTCTTTAGCACCTATTAAGAGTAAGTGTCCAGTTTGTAAAGCTCCACACTTGCTAGTGAATTGCTTAAAGTTTTCTGTAGCAACTGTCCCTGAGCGTTATGTTTATTTGAAGAACTGGCGAGGCTGTAAAAATTGCTTGAGGGAAACATCACATACTGCTCAACAATGTCCTTCTAAATGGAAATGCCGTTTCTGTCATGGAAGGCATCACAGTTTATTGCATAATATTGAACAGAAACCTGCTCAAGAAAAGCAAGCAGCGCCTACAGATCAACCATCGTCCAATGCCGATGGAGTTGCTTGTACCTCTGCACTCAGCTCCGTTAACTCTGATCGCCTCTCTGTCATGTTGGGTACTGCTGTATGTCACATACTTAATAATGAAGGACAACGGCATCTCATCCGATTGGTCTTTGACTGTGGCAGTCACTTTTCGTTCATCACTCGGGCCTGTGCTACACGTCTTGGCATAGCCATCGAAGAAAAGAATGTCAACATATTAGGCATTGGCGAAACTCCTCTTCACGGCTTTACCGGAAGAGCACGATGTCAGTTAACACCCATCTCGACACCTTCCGTCCCTATATCTATTAATGCTGTTGTATTAGACAAGATAGTTCCACCGCTTCCAGGTTTTGAAGTCCCTAAAGAAGTGCGAGCGGCCTGCGCGCCTTATTCTCTTGCTGACTCAGATTTCTGGAGAACCAGACCTGTTGAATTTGTTCTAGGATGTGATTTATTTGCGGAAACCCTCACAGGACAAATAGTTTCTATTCCACCTTCAAGACTTCGACTTATAGGAACAGTGTTTCGGATTTTCGGTGTTTGGCAGTTCTCAAGACATCAGTGAAGTCCCGGATCATCACATAGTTCTTCATGCGTCTCAGAAACCAGGTCTACAGACTCTTCAAAGAGAGTTACAACGGTTTTGGGATCTAGAAGAACCACCTACTGCTAAAGTTACCGACCCAATGGATGATTATTGTGAAGAGTTGTATCGCACCAAACCTACCGTACTCCAGTCGAGGGGAGATACGTAGTTCGACTACCTTTACGACCTCCAAGTGTTGAACCCTGCAACAGCCGTGGCATGGCCATGCGTAGGCTTGAGCATCTCGAAAAAAACTCAGCCGAAACCCTCTGATACGCGAGAAATACATGGAATTCATGTCAG
This sequence comes from Microvelia longipes, assembly GCA_018340805.1. Classification (NCBI taxonomy): domain Eukaryota; kingdom Metazoa; phylum Arthropoda; class Insecta; order Hemiptera; family Veliidae; genus Microvelia; species Microvelia longipes. The sequence goes on from JACMZG010000079.1 coordinate 214,397, forward strand.
AATATCTGTCTTTGGGTCACATGGAAGTAGCTCCTCTACCAGGAAAGTACATCATACCACATCACTGTGTAATAAAAGGTGAAGGGAAAGATTTAAAGCTGCGTGTTGTTTTCGATGCGGCAGCTCGAACCTCCACAGGTTCTCTTAATGACCGACTGTTAGTTGGTCCAAAACTTCAATCAAGCATAGTTGATATCCTTCTCAACTTTCGACGATATCAATATGCTTTCACGACTGATATTGTCAAGATGTACAGACAGATACTTGTACATCCGGAAGATCGCGCCTTCCAACATATTCTATGGCGATTTGATTCTGCTGAAGCTGTTGTAGAATATGAGTTGAAGACTGTCTCGTATGGAACTAACTGCGCACCCTATTTAGCTCTACGGACTATCCGACAATTGATAGCAGACGAGGGTAGTTCATTTCCACTGGCGGCCAGGGCCCTAGAAGACGAGATTTATATGGACGACATAGCATCAGGTGGTTTCACCGTTTCACAAGCGTTAGAACTGTTAAATCAACTAGTTCAAATTATGGCTAAAGCAGGCTTTTCGTTAAGCAAATGGGCCTCTAACAATGAAGAGATTTTGCAAGCTTGTCGTCTGGCTGACCCTTCAACTACGATTAAGGAAGACAACGTTTCGTTGGACTCCAGTCTCGACTGCACAAATATAAAAATACTTGGACTCCAATGGAATCCGTCGTCCGATGTGTTTTCGTACAAAACCATAGTTCCTCATGACACTTGTACGAAGCGGGCAGTGCTGTCATCGATCGCAAAGATTTACGACCCCCTTGGCTCTCTTGGACCCGTAGTTGTAATCGCCAAACAACTAGTCCAAGAAGCATGGCTTAAAGGGTTAGAATGGGATGAGGAATTCCCCACCGATATGCGAGCCAAATGGATGCAGTTTGTTCTTCAATTACCTCTACTTAGTCAAATCAACATACCTCGTTGGGTAGTACCAGCATCAGGGCCTTACACTGTTATGATATTTGCTGACGCCTCGGAGAAGGCATATTGCGCCGCCGCATATTTGTGTTCGGTCTCTGATCAAGGACCTCAAAGTCATCTTATTTTGGCGAAAACAAAGCTGGCTCCCGTCAAGTTTACGTCCATACCACGGCTGGAATTGTGTGCTGCTTTACTTGCCGCTCGTCTCTGGCAAAGCTTGCAGCCATTTTGCAGTAAACTCCACTCAGAAATTGAGGTGCACTTCTTTTCTGACAGTGCTGTGGTGTTAGCTTGGCTGTGTACACCCTATTACCAACTAAAGACTTACGTCGCCAACCGTGTTGTGCAAATTCGTGAAATCACGGCTGGCTACCCTTGGCATCACGTTTCTTCTCAAGACAATCCGAGCGATCTTGGCTCCAGAGGAGTTGCAGCTAATGATCTGATTAACTGTTCTCTCTGGTTTCATGGCCCTAATTGGCTTCTCTTAGAGAAAGGTGAGTGGAAGATCCCGAGTCTTAGCTCCCCATCCAAACTTCCTGAACTCAAAAATGTAGAAGTCTCCTTGGTATCAACTGATGAAGCATCTCCAGGAGTAGAATTCATGTCTAAATTTTCTTGTTTTAGGAAACTAATACGCTCTCTTGCCTTTTACCTGCGTTTAGTTGATAGAGCAAAGAAGTTGCCATTACCAACTTCCAAGGTACTTAGCATCGGCGAAATAAGAAGAGCTACTCGTGTCGCCGTGCGCGCCTTTCAAGCTCAGGCATTTTTTAACAACAAGTTTCCAGCAAAAGACACACCGATGCCAAGCAACTTGATACCGCTGCATCCTTTTCTTGATGAGTCGGGTGTTGTCTTGGTAGGCGGTCGCCTCAAAAACTCTGCTCTTCCTTGGAATACCAAGCACCCTATGATTCTTCCAGCCATTGTACCCCATTGTACTCCTCCTTATGCTGATCAGCCAACCAGACATACAGCAAAGCCATCAATGTTCAACTGTGCCATTACCTAGCACGCACTTCCAGTTTGTATGTAGACATTTACCTCGTCTACACGATGTGTTGAAACTAGGTTGAACTCGGGGTTCAACCGGGGATTCAACATTGTAATTAGAAGTTTAACCTCTGCTCGGTGGTTATCCTATTGTATCTCTAACTTTTTCTGTTTTTATTTAGATGTAGCCAGTTCTTAAACATAATTATATAATTTTATTACTTCAATAGCATTGACAGACATTTGTAAATCACATTTTAGTCAAGTAGAATGATAATAAATAAATAAAACCAAGCTAATAAACCAAATATTGTTATAAAAATACAAACAAAACTGAACAGTAAAAATTGTAGAGTATATATAAAATTTAACTAATGAAGATGTTTATCAATAAAATAAATCTAAATAATAACTTAAATCTAAATAAAGATCGATATTTTCATAGGAAATATTTATTTTTGTAGGTTGGCCATTCTTTAAAATCAACATGATTTGCAATTACTCGTTTCTGTTTTGTATTCTACTTAGTATTCGAATATTTTTTAAAACATGAATTATTCTTTCCGTATTTTGTGTCCACTATTTATAATTATAAATGCTTTAAACTACAAATTAGTGTTTTTATTAAACGAGGCATATGTGGCAGAACAAGAAAAACACTGCCCTTATGAGAAGGCAAAGAACCAATATAAGCAGCGATTATTACAGCGAACCGCGAATTAAATTTGAGGTAAAGAATGCATTTATTTCACCAATAAAGGTTCGACAGTATAATGCTGCTAAATCATTATTTTGATTAAATATCGTAAGGAAAAGGTAAATAAATTCATAATAAAAATGTATGTTTATTAAATAACCAAAAAAATTAAAGGCAATAATAAATATTAAATAACCTAACTTTGGACACCGGGTTCAACCCCGATAAGTGTCTACACGACACATTATCGGGATTCAACCTACAATTTATCGGTGTTCAACTCTGGGTCGAACCCCTGTCTACACGGAGTAAAACCGATGTCGAGGATTCAACCTGGTGTTCAACACATCGTAAAAGAATAGACTTAGAGATGTATTAATAGGATGATAACCTTTATTAACACTTTGTGTGGCTTGATAACTTAAGCAATTTTTTTATTTGTTTGTGCTCTCAGGGCTGTGTGCAACCTAATAGTAACCTCCTTCAAGCGTTTCTTAAAGTAGTCATAATGTTTATGTTGACACAAATTTTGCGTTTTTTTAAGTTATACTGTACAAGTTATTGTAATTTGATAGTGTTTATTTCATCAAATTAACAATCGGAGTAGTTTAAGTTAACTTTTCTATGTTTCAAATTAAACCAATTTCTCTAGTAACAATCAATATAGATCTCTGTACCTAGTGTACCTATATAGAAGAGGTCTGAAACCTGCCTTACCTATTTTGACCATTAGTACGACCGGTGCCGCTCAATATTTAAATTTAATATGTTTATTGACGTCTGTCATTTATTTGCACGATGTAAAGCGAAGCCGAACGTAAAAGAATTTGAAAGATTAACAAATTGAAAGGGGGGAAGTAATTATGTCTTACAATACTTTGGCGCGCCGCCAGCAATAATATTGTATTTCTTGAGCTTTTTACTACCCAACTGACTAAATAACTAAATTATGTGTCCGGAGGGCAATAAATAAGACGCTGATGATTTTAACATCTAATTATTGCTTTGTTAATTTAGGTTAAATTGATAGGGTTATTCACATTCCCCCCTTATCTAGTAATATCTTGATTTAGGTTTTAATGTAGGAAATCATGGATGAAAACAGCTCTACAAAACTGAGTAGTGTAACAGTACAAAACGCCAAAGTATTTGATAAGCATCTTTCCATAATCCAAGGATCTTGAATAAAGGGAATGACGCATTAAGGAATTTTTCTGACCCCATGAAAGTTGTATGAGATAGAGAAATAGAAGCAAACTTCCCTTCCCCTTGATTATAATGAAAAAAGGCGCCAAAAGCAGGTTATGTAGCAAGGTTGTCGAGTTTGCTTCTAAACTTTCTTCTGTGCTTCTCGTGATAGTTACATTGGTGGTTCTTGTAAAGTCATTTGTGCTTATTTAATTTTAAATTTTAGACTACACTTTGCCACTTAAGTGAGTGATAATTTAAGCGTGTTTTGTTAAAACCTTTTCAAGCAATAAACAATATGAAACCATTATTAGGTAAGTTTGCCTAAAAAATTTAAGACCGGCGCTGTTATAAGAATTGTAAGCATGCGCAGTTTGTGTTAGAGACACAGATAATCACCTGTTTATTTTTCGATTTAATTAATGATTTACCTGGAAGAGCTAGTAATTCATTTTTATTTTCACGTCTTTCATGGGCACTTTCACTGTATATTTATTCACTTTATGTAGTCACTTTTACTTTCTTTATTAGTTTAGAAGTAGATACCAATTAACTTTATAATTTCACTAGGTTTTGGCCGAAAGCAACTGTAAATATGTAAATAATATGAGAAAAAACTTTGGTGGAGTCAGGAACGTATTTACTTTTAACCGGTACATAACCTGATACTAAGATAACCTCAATGTCTCTAGGATCTCTTCTTGTTTTCATCTGCTGCAGCCCTTAGCATTGTCTACCTCATTTTGATGGGTTTTACATTGATACCCTGCCTAAGCGGCTTAAGAGCATCCATCAAATTCACCTGTTGATGTTTTGATGGATTTTTCCGTTGTAGTTCAAGTTATCTGGTGCATTAATTGCGTAGTTAATTAAATTCGATTAATTAATTAACTTTTTTCACTGATCAGTGGTTTCTTTGTGTTGAGACATTATTTAGAGGTGTTGACTTTTGTATATGGTGTTATTGTCAGCACGGGGTTGGAGGAAATCCTTGGAAGGAGCTTAATTCATCAGCGTAGTACTAGTAGCAAGTACCTTAAATATTTTAGATTCTATTTCGCATCAATTTAAATTGTATCAGCACATTTGGGAGCAGCTGTACGCCGGATTTCGGTCCTATTTTTCTCAGCTAAACTTAGATCATATCTAGCTAGCTAACTTATGAAATATATTGGGCCCTTCCTAACTTGCTGTATCCGCCTAGTATCCTTCCTTAGCACTTCCTTCTATTCTACCTCTGTAAATTGTAAGATATTTAGATACAGTCCTTATATTTATTTTAATTTGCTATAATTCACTTAAGCTTAACTTATGCTTTTCTTTCATTAGTAGTTTTAGTCTTAACCTGATAGTGCCCATTGATTGCATGTTAAGTAGATTTTATTATATTAATATTAATTATATCCTTTCTAGCAATTTATTATTTAGTTATTATTTTGCCTAGTTTTGTCTTTCTTTCCCCTGGCAGACAGGTGAAGTACCTATAATTATTTGCTCTTCAAGTAACCATATCAGAGTGCCCTGTTCCACTATGGGCTTACTCCTATGGCCTTGACAGTTTGTACCAAGCATATGCAGTTGGTTTTTGACGTGTGTTTCGAGTTGAATTCTCTATTTTTTGGTTCTCGATGGGGTAACTTTGTGTATGGCAAATCGACTTAGTGCGTCATCCCCTTTATTCAAGATCCTTGGCATAACCATACAAAAGTTTGAGAAGACGAATCATTTCTGGACTGACTCCTATTTCAATAATTATTCCCAAAGCCTGTTGTGAGGTACATTGTCAAATGCTCTTTTAAAATCTATCAGAGTAACAAAAGCTTTTCTCTTGGGCAGCCCTAGCTGGGTTGGTACAATTGAGATTAAAATAAAGATGTTATCATCTCCCACTTCTAAAGCCATTCTGAGATTCAGACAATATTTGCACCACATTCTCCTATGCTTGCAGTCTTGGTAAGCAATATTTTGGTAAAGATTTTGAAACAGCTATTTGCAATAACAATGCCTCTGTAGTTGCTAGGGTCCTTCTAATATAGAAGGAGCATAGAACCTAAACACAATGTGATTCCGCTGATAACACGAAAGGCGGTTTATTTATAGAGATATTATTACTATAATAAGTAATAAGCCTATCTTAATACATTTAAAGGCCTGAATAATCTTTTTGGGGCTCTCAGGGGCTCTGTGTAACCTTATTGAAAACCTCCTTCATGAGTGAGTTAGGGTTATAAAAACCAATTGTTTTCGTCTTCCCGCACATTGTTTGTGTTTTGATTTGTATTTTAAATGTTCTACTATATAAGGCGCGTCGAATATCCACGGCCTTCTAGAACGTTGGATCACCAACAAACTTTTTTTATAACTTTTTTTTTCAAAATTTTCAGTAATTAGCCAGATTTGTGATAAATGAAGCCTATTTCCGTAATCTGCACGCTCTTTGGTTAATCTCAAAGAGTATTTACATTCACTCAACGATTTATTTTTAATCTAACTTGGTACATACATAACTACTGTTAGACGTCAATATTTTGTGTTATATTTTGACATGTCATATTTGTTAACATTGACGTCTAACAGTAGTTATGTATGTACCAAGTTAGATTAAAAATAAATCGTTGAGTGAATGTAAATACTCTTTGAGATTAACCAAAAGAGCGTGCAGATTATGGAAATAGGCTTCATTTATCACAAATCCGTCTAATTACTGAAAATTTTGAAAAAAAAGTTATAAAAAAGTTTGTTGGTGATCCAACGTTCTAGAAGGCTGTGGATATTTGACCGCGCCTTATAAGTTACTGTATTTTTTTCTGATTATTTAAATATATTGATAATCTAATCTGGTCAGGACACTTTTTCGATGTTTCAAAGTTCAACCAATGGGGTTCCTCTAGTAATATACCTCTATGGGTTTATTGGTGGTCTTAAGTAGGGTACCACCCTAACAACAAAACATTATTTTACAAATGTGTCATAAATATCCACTAATGAAGAAAGGTCGTAAGGAACAATAATAATTACTTATAAAAACTGCCGAGTATTTAATAAAATTGGTCTTAAGATAGCGAAAGGGTAGCGGAATACAAGAATCTACGTTTAGTTGACGACTACTTTTAACATAATTTTACTTAAAAACTTTAAAATGCTTAAAATTGTAATGCACCGATATTTAATCGTATTTTTATAAAAAATCGATTAATAATTAATACATCATAATAATTTAGCAACTGGAAATATTGCCAACATTGTTCTAAGAAAATTGTATATAGGTTGGCAGCATTACTTAACAACACCAGTGACACAACCGGTTTTGCTGCTATCAGTTATGTTGCTTCCATATAGAGTATTATTCTAAGACGCAGAGTAATGTCTTGTCAAATTTCAGCGAATTGTTAACGAAAATAACGCTTTTGAGGTTGCTCGGATGACATACGCATATTAAGAAGGGGAGGCCCAATTTATGTTATAATATTTTTATCTGCTCTCGGCAGGAAATATTTAGTTTGTTAGTTTTATTAAGTAAATTTTAAAATGTTGACTTAACATATTTGAATATTTTACCACAAATATTACAGATGATGAAATTCAAAAAATAGCTGACTAGGATCTATGTAGGGATGGCAACATAAAAACAAAAAATGCCTCTTAAGTTGTTATCTACTTAAGACCACCAGTAAACCAGCTTTCGTGTTATCAGTGTAATTACATTGTGTTTACGGTCTATGCTCCTTCCATATAAGTATTATTCCAATTTCGCATTTGTGCTACCTAGATTTGTCAATATTTTGATAAAAAAAATGTCACTTATGTCAATTTGAAAGACGAAGAATCTGGTTGTGTGCCAACATTATACAAAAAATATTTCATACCTATTTTTAGAAATCGATTCGAGCCAGTGTTGAGCAATAAATATAAATAAACTATTATCTATTATCGATTTTATACTTTTGTGATTATCATTAGTAGCACGAGAGGGTTCTTTGTGATAAAGAAACACTTTTCCTTTCGTTAGAAAACGTTTAGGAAATTGTAGCAGTAGTCAATGGGAGAGGGAAAACTAAAGAAAAATTCGGGTTCGTGGTACTCGAAACTTTTCCTCTCACATCGGATTCGCTACGCTCATCCTCCCTGCTTCGTACTCGCGTGTTTCGTACTCAGAATATACAAATTCATTCTGCAGCACGTCTTCGGACTCGCTTCGATTGTCCTCAGATAGTAAAAAACATCCGTTTTATTCCCATCGGTCTCCCATTCAGGTATACTTACCTACTTAATCAGTTGATTCAAAACAATCTGTAGATATATTGACCGTATGAAACGAAACTTAGTGTGCTTATTTATTAAGAAAAGATACATACCTACGAGGTGTGTTCAAAAAGTATCGCGAATTTTGAATTTTCGCGGGTTACGTATATTCGAATTTCAATTTTTTTTGTGGCTTTATGTTGGTACTCATGTCTCTCACTTATGCCGACAAGCTCGGCCATTTTGAATGTTCACTTAATTGTTGACAGCTGCTTTGCTTGCACGTGTTTTGGATCGTCTTCGATTTTTACCTATTCAAAAAAATGGATCAAAAAACCTGTATCAAATTTTGTGTGAAAAACGAAATTAAGTGCGCGGATTATTATTATTTATTATTATTAAAGATTGGGGTTGGAGTCGAGGATAGACCCCATTTGCACTGCGACTGGAAGTCTATTGTACAATCCCTCAAAGTGCGCGGATGCATTCCGAATGTTGACTGTGGCATACGGAGAAGCTACCTTGGACCGAAGCAACGTTTATCGGTGGTACAAAATGTTCTCAGAAGTATACCAGTACGTATACTTACGAGAGTGGTATACCACTCTCGTATACCACTCTCGTATACCACTCTCGTATACTGTATACCAATCTTGTATACCAGATTAAAACTCAATTGGATTATTTTTCGTTAGTTCAGTTTTAATAAAATTTTGTTATTTAATAAAATAACTTATAAAAGTCATTTGATTAAAATTGAACTAATGCTGATAATTAAATGAAACTTGACACCTTTGTCTTTCTTACGTATGGCTACATAGAAGAACTAAGGTGAGCGTTAATGTAGTTCATCTTAATAAAAGAGAAATAAGTCTCTCTACAAAAATATTTTTCCTTATAACAAAGCGCTTTCGACCTAACAAGAGGCCATCATCAGTGCTAGCCGTTGAATAAAAGATAGATGAGTTTCACTGATCAGATATCAAAGATAGACTGTCTATCTTTCAAAAGTTTCAATTTATTATCAGTAGTAGTTCAGATTTTGTGAGAGTTCGTTCATCAGGAGTCCATGAAATGTACTCCTAAAAGCTTAGAGATTAGCGTTATATTAGAGGAGGGGGAGATCAATTTTTTTTGGTGGGGACTTACTAATCAAGAATATATAATATATATAATATATATATATATATATATATATATATATATATATATATTAATATATATATATTATATATATATATATATATATATATATATATATATATATATATATATATATATATATATATATATATATATATATATATATATATATATATATATATATATATATATATATATATATATATATATATATATATATATATATATATATATATATATATATATATATATAGACATACATATATTCGCGGCATTAATGAAGAAAAGGAACATTTCCACACAAAATGACACACATACACATTACAGACAAAAAGTTGGTAAAACCACTCAGAAGGTCTTATAAAACCTGAAACGTGTGATTCAGTTGAAATGTTGGTTTAGGTTTTTTAATGCAAATTCATTAATTCTCCCTTATACCTGCGGTATGATTGAGAAAAAGTAAAAAGTGGTAAGGAAATCATTAGCGTCAAGTTTTATTTTTTTAAAGTCCCATCTATTTTTAAAACACTTCGTGACTTGATTTCGTTTAGTAGTTTTATGCTTGAAAAGAGCATAAGTATGACATGTCTAGCTGTAATGCTTTGCTTCATGCAAGCATATAATTAACCTTATTTTAGTTAGGTGTCTAAATATCTATGTCTGTAATTTATAAAGAACTTTTTATTTAAAACAAGGTTGACTTTAGTTCCACAAGTATTTATAAAGAAAGCTATATATTTCAACCCTTTGGGTCATCTTCAGGCCTAAACAACAAATAAAAATAAAAAGTACAAAACATTTGACATGACATTACAAAAACAAAACATTATAACTAAGGTAGCTAAGTTAAGATTTAAATACAAACAAAAAAAATCTTACTATATCCTCTTAAGATGATTAAAAAAACTAAAAAAAAATATCATTAAAATACTTTTTACATAAAAACTCATACGTGTTAAAGTTAACACAGTGCGAAAGAATGGATTTTAGAACAAGTTTTAAGTCCAAGATGAATAGAATCATAGATTGATTACTAGAGGGGTCGAACCCAAGGATCTTGAACAAAGGGTATGTTCAAACGCACTAAGTCGATTTTCCGTCTAACAAAGTAACCCCATCAAGAACAAAGAAATAGAGAAGAATCCATCAAAAAAACACGTGTCAAAAACAAACTGTACATGCTTGGTACGAACTATGCATGCTTACAATTATTACATTAAACACGCAGGTCCTAAGGTTTGAGGCAAACTTACCTTTCGATGGTTTCCGGTTGTTTGCTTGTTGAGAAGGTTATAAACAAATTGTGATAAGGGGTATATTCTCTTTTATTGACTGCTTTATTTTAATTGACTTAACAACCACTAAAGGTAACAACTAAACTAACAAGAACAGATGAAAGTTGAGCAGCAAACTCGACTTATCATTGTTGCATAACCTTCGTTTCGCGCCTTTTATTTTCTATACACATTGGAAGGTAAGTTTGCTCCTATTTCTCTATCTCATACGTCTATGAGGTCAGAAAAGTTCCCTAACTCGTCTTTCCCTTTCTTCAAGATCCTTGGTCGAACCCTATCTCAATACATTTAGAGGGTTGAAACATTTTTTTTAGCTCTCATGGTCTCTGTGTAACCTGATTCTTACCTTATCCAACAGCGCTGGTTATAATAAATCATCATCATAAAAATACATTACTAATGGGGGTATAGCTTATCTCAATACATTGAGAGGTCTAGAACATTATTTTGAGACTCTCTGGTGTTCCATGTAACCTCATAAAACCTCCTTTAAGAGTGAGGTAAAGTTATATTAAATCATTTGTTTTTGGCTTCCCGCACATATTTTATGTTTTCATTTGTATTTTAAATGTTCGTAACTACGTTAACTAACGGTCTGTGAGTTAAATACAAATGGTCTGGAGTTAAAACAAGCACTCAAAGCCAAGGTACCTAGGTTCGAATCCTGGTAAGGGCGATTATTTTTTTTATCGTTTTCTTTACAATGTATAAGTTTATAACCACAGAATAATTCTGGTACGATGGTCCGTATGACGGGCGAATTTCCTTTGGAATGCGTGTTTCCGTGCTTTACAATCCATTTCTTGCTTAAGGATCCGGTTTATGCTTTATTACTTGAGCAGTTACTACTTAATTATTAAGCACCAAATTTATACTGCAACATGACTTCTCGGTCCTCAGATAGTAAATACCTTTGTTTTATTCTCAGCGGTCACCCATACAAGCACTGACTTACACGAGTCAATAAAACAGTAGATACACTTGTCGTATCTATCTATATCTATCTATCTATATCTATATCTATCTCTATGTCGTAATCTATTAATATCTATTAATGATTGAGGTATATTACCGTATAAACCAAAAGCATAGGAATAATTCTTTGCGGATTATTTTCATCTAAGAGTTCTTGGATGTAATATAAGTTCGTATTGTTCTTTTCTCTTATTATAAAAAAATTAGGGGGGGGGGGGGTATTAAATTCAAATATTTTAATAAACGGAAAGGAATAATTGTAGTAAAAATTATATTAATCATTGATAGGTTCTGGTGAGAAATTATACTCACTATGCAAATACCTTGTACAATCAGGTTCTTTACATGTAATGCTTAAAAGTGTGTGTAGTACTAAAGTGGAACACACACTTAAATAAAATAATAATTCAAAAAAACACTCGTATCGAAACAAAACTTAGTGTACGTATATATTACGTTAAGGTTTACAGCTGTACTAAATTTTAATTCAATAAGAGAATTTCCCGATTTTTTTTAAATTTTAAAACAACTTATATACAAGTAATTTAATAAAAATTGATCTAATACTGATAATGAGATGAAACTTAGTACACATGTTAGTCTTTTATATGTCTACATGCGTGCTAAATGTAAAAACAATCGTATATTTTTCAGCATTGTATTCATTTTCGAAATTTCGGCTGACATTATTGTGGATTCATGACGTCATAAAAATATTTTTTGGATAGCACAACTAAACGTAAAGATTGAAATTTGTGCTAAGTTCTAACTCTCTAGTATAAATACACTGGGAACTACGATCATGACACACACACACACATACACAACTTTGTGAAAAACACTTAGTTAGTCTTAAAACACCTAAAACTGATTATTCAAGATAAATACAGGTTTCGATTTTTTGTTTGCTAACACAATACTTTTACTTTTGGAAAAGTAAAAAAAAGTTGTTGACCCTAAATAAGGAAAAGAATCGAAATAAATTATTTAAAATGTCTTTGTGGAGTAACCCGTAGAAATTTAAAATTCTAAGCAGTATAAAAATCTCCCGTAAAATTGTTGCTTAAAATAAAATTGTATTCAAGATAAAAAACCCCCATTCAATAAAACCAGCCCTTAATAATCGAGTAGTGTTAAAATGCCCGAGTTCTCTTTAGAGACCAATAACGCCCACCCCTTGCGTCCCCTTGTGCCCCCTTGCATGCAGACTAAAGGGCGCCGTCATAGTATTTTAACGCTCTACCCTGCATTGGAGTAGATTTAACGGTCACACTTATGTCTCATAGATTTCAAGCCATGGAAAAGCTTTTGTCCGAAGTACTTAACAATGAGTTTGTTTTTTGAGAATTGATGCTTACAAATCTACGGTCGGCGGGTAAAAGCACATAAGTCATTATAATTATTAATTATTATTTTATCAAATTGATAAAAAGTTAGATTTAGTCAAAATGTATTTTTACTCATTTATCTTATTTAACGATAGTTTTGACTTAAGTGGTTTTTACGTTTGCTTAAGTAAGGTCTGAGAAATACTTTAATCACATAAAAATTGACTTATGTGCTTTTTCTCGCTGAGCCTAGGAATGTAAACCTGGGTTTCGTTAAAAAATGTTTAATACAAAATTTCATCTGTTAATTACAATTACTGTTTTTATTCGGAAAATTAATCGGATATTTCAAAAATATTTTTTTATTTATATTACTTCATTAACCGGCAATAATGACTCAGCAAAAATTTCGAAAATCATAAATCGCGGAAAATATTTCGATTCATTTAAAATTTGGTTCGCATATAAGTCTTCGTTGGCCTTATAGATAAGGCCAACATATGTACCAAGTTTTATCTCATTATCAGCATTATATCAACTTTTATCGCATGACATGTACACGTTTTATTTTAAATAAAAAAATCAAAACATAATCCAATTGAGTTAACTTAAACTTGGTATTAAATTTCGTTTCAATACAGCAACTATATCTACTGTTTTTGTTGGATCATATAAAATAATCAGAATTGAAGGAGGTCAGAGCCTGGATGGATGACCGCTGGGAGTAAAGTCAATTTATTTACTATCTTTGGACGAGCGAAGCGAGTCCAATAACGTGTTGCAGTATAAATTACGCGTTATAAATTTGTTGAGTGACGTAGTGAGGAAGAACGTAGCGAATCCGGTGTGGTGAGGAAAAGTTTTTGAGGTACCCTATACCCGATTTTTTCTATATTTTACAAATGCTCTAATACTTTTTAGTATAAGCCTTAACTGAGCTAGCTAGTGCAAATAGTGTGCAATGCCTATTTTGGAAGCATAGTTTGGAATAAAATGCGTGTTTCCTTTGAAAAGTACAGAAAAAACAAGCAACGAGTAGCGTAGTTTGCAAAAATCACTCAGGAGGCCTTAAAAACGCCTGAATCCCATAATTCCGCTTTCATCACGGTTTCGGATCTTTTTGCAAACAATATTTTTCTTATATACGGTATAAATGAGGAAAAGAAAAAAATACAATTATATTTTATAACAAATTTCTGATAAAATTTATTTAATGTATGGTAATAAGAATAATAATGTAAATATACATATTAATTAACAAAAATAGTTTGGAACGAATTTCCGGAACCTTAATAAAGAAAAAATAGTGTTATGCACGGAAACACGCGTTCCAAAGGAAATTTGCCCGACATGCAGACCACCGCGCCAAAATTATTTGCAAATTATTTACCTCTCAAATATTTAATATTAGGGCAAATAATTCAATTTTTAATTTATAACACCAGAACTAATTCTGATAATAAAATGAAATTTCGTATTTTTGTGAACCTTACGTACACAGGTAATTAGTACACATGTGAAAATTCAGCCCAATCTAAACACTTGATGAAGATTTGTGATTTTTTAAAATGTCTGTGGGGTTATTATTGTGGATTGATGACGTCATACATATTTCATCTGGACATGAACGAAGTTGATTTTTGTACCTAAGTTTCATTTCGATCCAAAAAGCGTTCAACACAGATACTCGATCCAAAGAGTATGAACACAGAATCAAACCTGAATCACATTGTAAATGAATTTAATAAATATTTTTCTAATATTGCAACTTCAATCAAAAAATCTCTAAATAAACCTATCAGATCTTATTTAGTTTCTCAACACAACTCAACTCTAGACTTAACACAGCATAAATGTGACCACAATGAAATAATCAAGATTATCAGTGGATTAAACGATTCTAACTCATGTGGACCTGATAACATTACAAGCAAAACATTAAAAAGTATTAAAGAACATGTTTCAATTCCCCTATCTCACATTATTAATCTATCATTCGAGACAGGTGTTTTTCCAGAAAAGCTCAAAGAATCTATAGTAATACCAGTCTACAAATCATCTGATCACACTCTACTAGAAAACTACCGACCAATATCTTTGCTCAATAATGTATCAAAGGTTTTTGAAATCTGCATTAAAAACAGAATGGAACAGTATTTTATCTCAAAACAAATTTTCTCTTCGAAACAGTTTGGTTTTCAGAAAAACAAGTCTACATCTGATGCAATAGAACAATTATTAAGAACCACTATCAATGCCCTTGACGACAAGAAAAAAAATTTAGCAATCTTTCTGGATTTGTCCAAGGCCTTCGACCTTGTTGATCATAAAATCTTAATCAAAAAATTATCTTGTTATGGACTAATTGGATCAAGTTTAGAGCTACTGTCTAGCTATCTGCAAGGACGCACTCAGAGAGTTCGACTATTGACTTCATTAAGTGATCCTTGTAAAGTTCAATGCGGAGTTCCTCAAGGAAGTTCTCTTGGACCGCTTCTATTTATTATTTATATAAATGACTTAATGAAGATTGATATTAATGGAAACATGTGTTGCTTTGCAGATGATACTGCTATTTCAATAAGTGAAGAGTCGTGGCCTCGACTAAAACACTTGGCAGAATCTATTTTTTTCAAAATAGTAGACTGGTTAAATTTTAACAAACTCAAATTAAATCTTGACAAAACAGTTTGGATGGACTTTTCATGTAGAGATAAGATAACAGATAAGAAGCTTCTTTACCATACTCATCAACCTACTCTTGATACTATTGCTTGTTGTTCTGAAATTAAAAAAGTAAAATCAACTAAATATCTAGGATTAAACCTTGATGAAAAACTTACCTGGAATCAACACACTACTCTTCTCCAACAAACTCTTCTTTCTATTAGTTTTTTGTTCTTCAAACTCAGGAAAATAGCCAATGTTAAACAAATGATTATATTTTATCATGCCATGGTGGTTAGTCGACTAACTTATGGACTATCATTTTGGGGTAGTAGCTCTGCTGGTAATATCAATAAAGTATTAATACTACAAAAACTAATATTAAAAATTATGTATTTCAAACCTAGAGATTACTCTACTAAGCTCTTATTTCTTGAATCTAACCAACTTAGCTTAAAACATCTTTATGTAAAACAAATTGTCACGTTCATACATAATCATCTAAATTTGTTTCCTAAAACTAGTCATAACTACAGCACTCGTCGAAATACTCATGGTAAACTCTTCAATCAATCTTGTACTACAAATCTAAAACAAAGATCCCTGTACTATATTGGAACTAGTATTTATAATAAATTGCCTTTGGAAATAAAGAACTGTGAAAAGAATAAATTAAAAAAGATCCTGGTAAATTGGCTTAATAAGTACTCATTATATGATATTGAAGTTTTTATGTCATTAAACTCATAAATTTATAAATATTGGTATAATTTAATATTTAACTTAACTTTAATTTATTTATACTTTGGTTTTAAAATTATTTTGTTAAATAATTTTAAAAATTAAATAAAAAAAAAAAATTTTGTTTTATTTTAGGAAGCTTATGTTTAAATATTGATTTTAATAATTCCTTTTAGTTGATGGATCTGATTAATTTTATAAGTTTTTATTTATAATCTCTTAATTTTTTTTTTTTTAACTGTCTTACTTATTTACTAATTTATCTCTTATTTAATTTCATTTATTATCTTTTATCTCTTATTTAATTTCATTTATTATCTTTTATCTCTTATTTAAATTTTCTTTTTATTATCGTAATTTTTATGTATTCAAATTTATATATGACTTATTCTATCTTATGTTTACTCTTAGCTTTATTTTCTTTTCCATCAACTGTTATTCTAAATTTTTACTTTTTTTTCATTTATTTTCTCCTCTCTTTCGTACTTTTTGCCTTCCTGAAATAAATTATGATGTTTTTTTTTGTAATTAGTGCAATAAAAAATTTTCTTTTTCAATTATTTTTCCTGCAATAAAAATTTAATTATATATAGAAGTATGTATATAGTTTTTATAATTTTTTATGGATGATTATTATGTGTATGTATGTATGTGTGTGTGTGTGTGTGTATATGTATGTGTGTGTATGTATGTATGTGTATGTATATGTATGAATGTATATATGTATGTATATGTGTATATATATGTATATATATGTGTATGTGTGTATGTATGTGTTTATATATATTTATAATTGTATATAAATATGTATGTATAGTTGTATAAAAAAAAATTTTATTGTAAATGTACTAACATTTTATTTATTTAACTTTTATTTAAACTTTAATTTAATTTATTTTTTTTTAAAAATTTTAATTGTTTCCCCCACACTCAATCTTATGATTTGTGGGATTTTTCATTGTTTCTTGTATATTTTTTATTATTTATTGTATGATATTTTTGAAAAATAAAAGAATTATTTAAAAAAAAAAAAAAAAAAAAATGTTATTGTGTCCCATAGAACACAATAACATGTCCATGCACACACATACTTACACACACACACACACACACACACACACACACACACACACACACATACATATATATATATATATATTATATATATATATATATATATATATATATATATATATATAAAACCTCAAAAATATTTATATATTCTTGATCAGTGAAACCCTCCCTCTTCCAATATGAACTTGGACAAAATGATTTGACTTCATGAAAATGTATTTTAGATTTACCTCTAAATTTTTAACATATTTATTAACTAATCGTATGATTTCTGATATGTTTCAGATATTTCAAGAAACAACTGCTGAATATGTCTAAGAGAAGAAGAACGCTTTGACCCTGATCATAATAAAAAATTTAACAAATTTTTTTAAAGTGATTAAATTTTAAATAGAAAGTATTGGGATTCAATTAAATGCTAATAAATAACATTTGAAATAAAATTATTGTCTGATCCTTAACAGTTGATCAAGTATGACCGTGTCATCAGCATATTATATGACTTGTAGTTTAATGACTCAATCTTAAGTTGCTACAGGACACAAAGAAAGAATGCTATGATTTTTTTTAATGATTTGAACAATCATCAGTGATTGATTGATTGGGAAAAGTAGAAGAAAAGTTGGAAAATGGTTCGGCCGCTGCCTCATAGAAGAGTTTGACTAGAAAACCCACTTTCCACCTCTAAATCATCTTATCTTATCAAGGTACTTGTATCAAAATTTATGTTTTTTGTAGTATTAGTTTTTTCATTTATGCCGTTAGAATACACATTTAGTTTTTTAGGCTAAATGTTCGAAATTGGGATTTTACCTCTATTATCCTCTTTCGGTGTTTTTAAGACCTTCTGAGTGGTTATTGCCAAGTCCATCTGTATGTGTGTTTGATTCTGTTTTCATCGTAGCTCCCACTGTTTTTATGCTTGAGAGTTGAAACTTAATTTAATAATTAATTTGTTAAGTTCAGGTGAGCTATTTGTAAAATAATTTTATGACGTAAATGGAAGGACAAAAATTGGCTTTTGCACCACGATAACACCCCTGCTAACACATCGTTGCTTGTGCGCTACTTTTTGGCCAAAAACAAACACACTAATGATGCCGCAGCCACCGTATTCCCCAGATCTGGCCCCCTACGACTTTTTCTGTTCCCTAAACTGAAGAGGCCCATGAAAGGACGACGTTACGCTACGCTTGACGAGATAAAGACGGCATCGAAGGAGGAGCTAAACAAGATAAAATTTTTTTTTTTTTAAAGTGCTTTGAAGATTGGAACAACCGTTGGCACAAGTGTATAATATCTCATGGGGATTACTTTGAAGGGAACAAAATAGGTTTTCATGAATAAATAAATCATTTTTGAAAAAAAACACAAAATACACGATACTTTAAGAACACACTCGTACTATTATAATTAGGGTATTTTTAAAGTAAAATTTTCATAGAGCATATAATGCATGAAACAAACATATAACTTTAATTTGTTTTTTATAAAAAAAAATAAAAAGTTATTAATTTCTGAATCGTTATAACAATTTTAACAACGAAGCAATAATGGTATAACAAATTGTCATGAGATAAAAAAAAGTCATTAATTAACATATTATCTACTAAGAGTCTGTAAAGGAAAAATAAGATAAAAAACTGGAAAATTAAGATAAAAACTGTAAAGCACAAAACAAGAGTGTAAAGTACTGTAAAAGCTTATCATGGCTTCTACTTTATTTTATCAAATATTTATTATAATTATTCATATTTGAGAGTCGAAAATGTTTTATACTAGTTTATATACTTAATCAAGTAATATTTTATTAATAGTTTTCTAATTTCGTGGACAATTTATTCGTGATTCATCGGGTTATTTATTAATGTTTGACATATTTATTTTCGACACGTTATGTTTGAATTTTTTGGGTGTAAAGTGAATATAATTAAGTGTTCTGCTTTTATATCTTCCTATTCTTCTTATTAAGGGAGATTTTTTAGGAAGATGAGGAAGAATGAGATGAATAATTAGTCAGGTTTTTCCCTCACTGGGGTGTTTTAGCGAAACCACAAACAGTTTTTTGAATAAATTATAGTTAAAATTGGGTATGAGAAATCTCGCAATTTTAAGTTTCCAAATAATAATATGTATAGTACAGTAATCTGCAGCGTGGTAGTGTTGTTGCCGAAGAATACGTGCTACTTATTTCTTGGGTGTAGTTGCTGAACAATACGTGCTACTTATTTCTTGGGTGTAGTTGCTGAACAATACGTGCTACTTCTTTCTTGAGTGTAGTTGCTAAACAATACGTGCTACTTATTTCTTGAGTGTAGTTGCTAAAAAATACGTGCTACTTCTTTCTTGACGTGCTACTTATTTCTTGAGTGTAGTTGCTAACAATACGTGCTACTTATTTCTTGAGTGTAGTTGCTAAAAAATACGTGCTACTTATTTATTGAGTTTAGTTGCTAAAAAATACGTGCTTCTTATTTCTTGAGTGTAGTAGCTAAACAATACGTGCTACTTATTTCTTGAGTGTAGTCGCTGAACTTACTAAACGCAGCGCTTAGTTGTTTATACTCCAAGAGCCAGGCCTAAAAAATGTGACTCCTTTTGTACCACTTCAAACTCAAATCAAATTTATCTGAAAATATACCTTTATATATTATATAAATAAGTTATGAAGGAAAAGCATAGTCTGCGAACCCAAGAGTAGAGCCCTTTATATAGCTGCGTTCGCTCAAAACATTAGAAAATTTTCTTACAATAAGTGGTTCCCTGTAGGTCGTGTGCAAAATCTGAAGAGAACATTTTTAGAGCTGATAAAATTTTCTATAAAACGCTTGTTTTTTCCCCAAAATCGGATTACTGCAACTAAAGTTATGACATTTGTTAAATGGCCAAAAAATGCATAAAAATCCTATATTTTTTAAAAGAAATTCGCTGACTCAGTATAAAATTAACCATTTTTGTTGTTTTTGAAAGAGCCATAATTTCGGTAAATAAAATTATATACTAGTTACTTTTAGTATAAATATATTGTTATTTTTGTAAAAAGGTTAATTTTGCCCGATATTGTATTAATAAATAAAAAAATATAAAATTATTTGATTTTGTTAAAATACATCGATCACTTATAAATATTGTTATCACATGTGATAAGAGTGATTTCCCGCCAGAACTTTATTTCACTCTACTTTACTCTTTCTTTTAGGAGGAGAAAAAAAGTGCAATTTAGAGTAAGATTCTTCTTGTTCGAGATTTGTTTCGAAACACAGTGCAGGGCAGTCAAGGGGAGTTTGGACTAGAATCGAGGATGTGTCCTAACATAGATCTTAACCTACGTTACTCTAGTGTACACTGGAGTAACGTGCCAAACAAACCTACTTAGTAGTAGTAATATGGGGGGGGGGGAGTGGTAATATCTACCAGGCAATTAAGCCACGTTGTTGGGCCCTTTTTGCCAGCTCCCTAAGATATGTTTTCCAATGTAAAATTATTCTGATATATACTTATTCTTAAAGTTATTCACCATGAATATTAAGATGATAGTTTTTATTATACGAATTTAATTCAAAAAATGTTAATTAACATTTCATATGTATTTTTTATTCTATTAAGATTTTTTTTCTTTCAATATCGTTTAATGACTATTTTATTTTATTAAAATTTAAGTATTTTAAGTTAAATATGTCACAGTTTTATAAAAGTTTTATAAACTCTCAAGCAACACTTTTTTCATTATTTTTACTCCTTCATTTTGCTTATAGTTTAAGTTTCTAAGTATTTGTATGATACAATAATTGATTTGGTTTTTTTAATTAATACTTTTATTAATAATTAAATATTGATATAAGTTTTAATTTCTTAATATTGATGAATAAGCAATTTTTAATTTAATTATAATCATAATGAAATGAAATTAATATTACAAGCAAAAATAAAATATATTCATCTATCCATTATCTTATCTCTTCACTGAAACTAATATATTTATTTCTTAAACAACAATACCCACATTGTTTAGTGATGTTTTATTTATTTTTTCTTTTTGGTTTTTTTTGGGGGGGGGGGGGGGCACAGGGGCACGTGCCCCCTGTGCCCCCCCCCCCTGAAACCGCCACTGATGCCACTTACAATAACACAAATACTGCAGAGTGTCACAGAACATAGAGACGTATACTAGAGAGGGCATAGCCTATCTCAATACATTGAGAGGTCTGAAACATCTTTTGGGGCTCTCAGGGGCTCTGTGTAACCTAATTAAATCCTCCTTCAACAGCAAATAAGGATATAATAAAATTGATTCTGCCTTGCCACGCATTGTTTGTGTTTTGATTTGTATTTTTAACGTTTTACTATATAGGTTAATGTAATTTTATACTGATTATTTAATTTTATTTCTAAGCAAATGTGGTTAGGTTACTTTTTCGATTTTTCAAAATTTAACCTATAAGTATTAGGCCCCTCTAGTAGTATATTTCTATGTCACAAATAAACAACTATGTGTCCAAGGATACGCAGGGGCCTCAAAGCGGCATTAAACGCCGCAAAGTTTTGTTTCATTGCAACATTTAGTTTTCGGAAATTCCATTCCTGTTCCGTTCCGGAGTTAAATGTGTTCTTAAACGACTTTATTAAATCCTAAATTAATTAAATTAAATATACCCCAATGTTAGAAGGAGATTTTAAACATAAAAACTATACAAATACATTAATACTGTAAATTAAGAGTATATATTTAGTTACTAGTATAAAGTGTAGTCTTCGACTTTACATGCTAAATTTTATATTCTTTACAACATTTTTATAAATATTTAATGAATGCACTAATAAATTAATATCTATAAAACTTATTAATGAAGAGGGTATAAAAGAGAAAGAAAGTATTCTCTCGAGTCATACGTGGCATCTAGCGGATAAATAGTAAAACATGGTAGTGGGGAGACCAACTGACGAGGTGGCCGAGTGGTTAAGGCGTTGGACTGCTAATCCAATGGGCTCTGCCCGCGTGGGTTCGAATCCCATCCTCGTCGCTTATCTTTTACTAGTTGCTAGTTATGGTTAAAGTAAAAAATAATTTCACGGTTGACCTGTTATATATAAATATAAACCTATATCGAGTACGTTTACAAGATAGCATC